>VZTV01121166.1:0-10944 GCA_013400875.1 Anhinga rufa
GGGGTGCCAGCAGGTCAGGGCCCAGCCATGCCCCACACTACCTGCAGCTCCAGACCCCCGTTAGGGACAGGGAGCCCACCCCTGCTGCCCCCAGAGCCCTTAGCCCCCCCTCCAGGCCTGGCCCTGCTGTGCCATGTCCCCTCACCTCCCTCTCCCTGGGCGTTTCAGGGGTGCAAGCAGACCCCCTCCCCAAACAGGGCTGGTCCCCCTGGACACCCCCCCCCGGCTGCGCAGTGCAGCCAGCCGTAACCCTAGCCGCAGCCAGGCGGTAACCCAACTCCCTCGCGTCTGGTCCCCCCCATCCCGGGCGCTGCGGCCGGTGGGGAGACGCGGCAGGTGAGGACAAGGCTACGAAAGCAGCGGGTCTGGGGGCGGCTGAGCCGACAGTAGTGACGGAGAGACCCTTGAGCATGGCTGTCCCCCATCCAGGTGCCACAGGGCTGAGGCTGGAGCTGCCATGAAGAGCCTGAAGGCCAAGTTCAAGAAGGCGGACGTGAGTGCCATTCCCAGGGATGTGGGGACCTGCCCTGGGATGATCCAACTTTCATGGGGACATGGGGACCTGCCTTGGGATGTCCACAGGGACATGAGGACCTACCCTGGGATGTCCCAGATTTCACAGGGACATGGGAACCTGCCCTGGGATGTCCTAAATTTCACAGGGATGTGAGGACATGGGGATCTTCCCCAGGATGTCCCCAGTGTCTCGGGAACATGGGGACCTGCCCAGGTATGTGGGGTGGCTGCTCACCATGGGGACAGCAGCCCCATGAAGGTCAGCACTGCCACCCTGGCCGGTGGGATCGAGCTCCCAGTGCACCCAAGGGTCCTCCCAGGGCCATTGCTGGGAGCAGGACAGAGCAAAGGGAAAAAAGGCAGCACCAAGGAGAGGGAAGTGGGTCCCAGGTCCCCTCCCTGTCACCTCCCTGGGGACGGCTGCCAGCTTTCCAGCTGCCATAGCCCATGAAGCCAGCATGTTGAAGCTCCTCAATTATTTAGCAACAGCCTGGCACGGTGCCGCAGGCTCTTGCCATCCTCCACATTGGGCGGAGGCTGACAGTGCTGTCCCCAGTGCCCATGGCAGCACTGGGCAGACATGTGTGCTGGGGACACATGGTTGGGGACACACGGACACAAGGTGAAGCCCCCCACGTGGACCCTGCGGGCCTGCCCTGCTCAGGGTGCTCTGTGCCTCGGTTTCCCCACACTGCCCTGGATACTTCTGTGAGCAGGGAGGGGTGAGAGGCGCCTGCTGTCCTGCCGCCCCCGGGGGTCTTCCAGGCACCCTTTGAATTTTGGGGTTCCCTCCTTGAGGGGAGTTTGCTGGACCCCTGAGATGCAGGCAGGGTGTCCTGCCCCTCTCTTGGCCCCAGGACTGTGGTGGGAGGTAAGTCTGTGCCCCCCAGGGCAGGGCAAGGGGTCCTGTGTCCCCCTCCTGCGGGAGCAGGATCTGGGTGGTAGGAGGATGCTCATCCCCTTGGTTTGGGGGTGCATTGCTGCCTCACCTTGAGCGTGGGGTGGGAAAGCTGCTCCCACCTCCAATCCCTCCCACTTTAACTGGGACCAGCCTAGGTGCTGGTCCCTGACTGGGAGCTCCATACCTGCTCGGTGGTGGCAGGGATGCAGGGATGTCTGGAGCTCTGGATGCTGAGGAGGGAGGGAAGGAGGGAAAGAAGGAGGGACAGAGGGATGGAGGGAGGCGGATCCTGGCTCCCACTGCGGCAAGACCCGGCCCCCGCCCGAGTGGCGATGCTGGACCGAGCTGGGGTCTGGGGTCCACGGCCTGGAGCCCCAGCCTGCCCTCGCCCAGGCGGGGGGCAAGGGATGCATGGCTGCCCGCCGCCTCCTCCTCAACACCATGAAGCAGATCTGCCTCTGTGCCACTGCCTCCTTTGCGGTACGTCCCCGTCCTCCATCTCCGGTCCCCTTTGGTCCCATCCTCTGGGGTAAGCTGTGTCACCCCCACCCCACCTGGACCCCCTCCATTCCCATCCCCAGGGCTCTGCTGCATCCTCTCCAACCTGCTTTGTCCTTGCATGACAAAGGTGGGGGGGGGAACAAGCACCACCCTCCCAGTTTGCCCAGTAACCCTGGGAGACTGGTTTATTCCCCAGATGGGGTCTCCTGGCCCTGCAGTGCTGGAGGGGCTTGCCGGAGCACCAGGCAGACACAGTGGCACGGGTCCCGTGCCTGGCACCAGGCACCGGGCTGGTGAGGGGCAGGATGCAGGCAGCTCCCGAAAGGTGACATCCATTTCCTGCTGCCGCGACCGCAGCGAGCTCTAGTTTGTCGTCATGGGCTGCAGGGTGAACCCTGCGCCTCCTGTGCTGGTCCTGTCCTGCTGCGGGTCGCTCCCTGCAGGTCGCTCCCTGCAGGTCCCTGTCCTGCTGCGGGATGGGGATGTGTGGGACCACTGGGTTAGCAAGCCCCCCATCCAGCCCCAATCCTGCACAGGATTGTGCCCCGTATATCTCAGGGAGGCTGGAGCTGGGGGACCTGCTCTTGCTGCCAACTGTACTCACCCTGACTTTGTCCCTTCCTCATCAGGGAGCAAAGCAGGGCTGAGAATGGGCTATGGGGGGGACCTGGGCAGGAATGGGGTCAGGCACCTTATGGGTGCATCGGGGTCACTGGGGGGCAGTGGCAAACCCTGGGGCAGGGGCAACCAGGCAGTGTCAGCTCACTCCCAAATCCTAGCCAGTCACAACCTGGCCCATCCACAGCTAAACTGGGGCAGCTCTGTAAATCTCCTGGTCTGTGAGCTGCAAGCTGGGGGGGACTGAAGGGGATCCTCATCCCAGCCAGCTGTCCCAGCTAAACCCTCCACACCTGGGGCCAGACACCCCCGGGAAAGGGGTTGGCCCAGAGATGGCCACCCAAAGGGATAGGGAAGGTGGAAGATAGCAGGGATGGGGATGAGGACAGGCACCTGAGCCCAGGCCAGTACCCTGCCCGTCTCTGGGGATGGCACATCCATCACAGCCTCCTCTTGGCTTTGTTACAGAGCCAGGACTGGACAAAGAATGATGAGAAGCTCCTGCAAGCTGTGGACTACAACGATGCTGGGAGGGTGACATCTCTCCTTGTCCGCAAGGGCCTGGTCCCCACCAAGCTGGACTCGGAGGGCAAATCTGCGTAAGTGCTGAGCCACATCCCTGGGACACCAGGGATGCAGGGCTGAGCCCAACAGCCCCTGGTCTTGCTGCAGGTTCCACTTGGCCGCCATGCGGGGGAACGTGGACTGCCTGGAAGCCATGCTGGCTCATGGCGTGGATGCCATGACCAAGGATAGCTCAGGTGAGGGCATGGCTGCCATGTGCCCCCGGCTAACGCCATGGACTAGCCGGGGCCACTGGCGCTCCCTGGTTCTTCCCACCCTGCAGGCGGGTGTTGAGGCTGCGGGGACAGAGGTGACGGCCATACCTGCGGGGGCTGTAAATTGTCCCAGCTTCCTATGGGGACTTAGGCACTGATCGATGGTGCTCCTGGGGATGTCCCATTCCCATTCAGCCCCAGTCCAGCAGGTCCTCCTGCGTGCCCATCCGTCCATCTGTCCCCTCTGCCACAGACCCATTGTCTGTTCTCTGACCCATCCATCTGTCCCTCTCTCCAGGTTACAACGCCCTGCACTTGGCGTCCAAGCATGGCCACCCACAGTGTGTCAGCAAGCTGTTGCAGGTACCAGGGCTGGGAGCACGGTACTGCAAGGGAGGGAGGGTGCTGTGCCAGCGAGGTGTCCTCTCTGTCCTTGAACTCCCTTCCCTCACCAGTGGTGTTGGCTGGCACGGTGGTTCCTGGCTCTGCCCGGTGCTGTGTGGTGCTGCCCAGCACCTGCTCAGCCCTCCACTGTGCCAAGGAGTCTTGTCCACTTGATCAGTCTGTCTGTCTATCCCCTGTCCTCCTGTAATTCATACTTTCTCCCTCAGGCCTCCTGCCCTGTGGACGTGGCCGATGGCAGCGGACGAACAGCGCTGCACCACGCAGGTGAGTGGGGACAGTGCCAGCCCCGTCCTGCTCATGTCCCTGAGGGAGACAGAGTGCTCAGCCTCTGTCCTTCTCCCCAGCGGTCAGCGGCTGCATCTCGTGCTCGGAGATCCTCTGTGATTACAAGGCTCCCTTGAACATCAAGGACAAGGTGAGATCCCTCGGCTCCTCGCCCTGCCATGCTGTGCAGAGAAGCAAGGGGCCAGGCTGGGGCTGCCTCTGAAATGCAGCAGCTTCTGGGGTGGAGCGCAGCAGCTGGCAGTACCTGGCGTTCCTGGGGAATGGGAAACATGCCATGAAGCGGGATGTGGAAATCCGGGAGATAATGGGAGCGGGGTGCCCCATGGGGAGATCTGAGCCTCATCTGCGCAGCCTCACCCAACCTGACCCTGCCCAGGATGGCTCCACACCGCTGATCCTTGCTGCTAAGATGAGCCACTCAGAGCTGTGCCGGTACCTGCTGCACCGTGGCGCCGCTGTCAACAGCCGGGACCTGCAGGGGAGGTGAGTCTGCGCTGGTGGGGACGGGGGGCGGACAGGGAGATGGAGGGAATGGGCCCCCTCACTCTCCTCTCACCACTCTGCTCAGGACAGCCTTGATGCTGGCCTGCGAGAACGGCAGTGTGGAGACGGTGGAGGTGCTCGTCAACGCCGGTGCCCGGGTGGCCGTGGTGGACTCCACAGGTCACGACGCCGCGCACTACAGCCTGGCCACAGGCAACGCTCTCATCCAGCACTTCCTGCAAGAGGCTGCTCAGCGCCGGTCCTGGGCCAGCGGTAAGGCAGCTGTGCCGCCATGGTGCTCCTTGTCCGCAGGGCATGGACCCACAGGGGTGCTTTCACCCTGCAGGGTGCTTTGGGGCAAGGATGTCTAACCCATGGCTGGAAGAGGCTGAGCAAGGCTGGGGGGCACACGCCCCCTTTTCCCACATGCTGGGGGTGCCTTTACCCACGCTGTCACCAGTCGAGGGCTGCGAGGTGGTGCTGAACCTCGGTTGCCCCTCTCAGTGTATGAACATGCTTGCACACACATGTTCACAAGCATGGGGGTACAAGTGCACAGTGTATCAGTCAGTGCGTTTGTACATGTGTCTGTGTGTGCATGTCTATGTGCGTGTCTCCCCGTGTCTGCACACGTGTGCATCCCTGCAATTACACATCCACGTATGTCCCTGTAGTTGTCTGTCTTGTACACACACGTGCCCCACTGTGTACACACGTGTGTGTGTGCCCGCTGAGTGCCCACTCCCCTATGAGCACATTCAGGGGCGCCCCTGCACACGTGTGGGCTCTGCCTGCTGTGCCCACCCCTATGATCCCCTAAACCTCCCCAATTTCTCTTTCCTCCCGCTCTGCCCTGCAAAAGAAGAGTCAACTGAGCAGACGTCCCAGGTAAGGGCCTGCCTGGCTGCTACCTCTTCTCAGGGCTGGCCCCAGCCCCTGGAGCTGGGTGGGGGTCCCTGGGAGCCCTGGGGCTCTCCAAGGCAGTGATGGGTCAGGAAGGAGGGAGGCTGCTTTAGATGTGATGTCCTCTCTGCCCTGGTGTCTCCGCAGACGTCTTCACCCAGCCAGTCATCCGTCAGGGAGAAGAACAGCACCCCAAGGAAGAGGAAAGCACCTCTGCCTCCCCTGGGCACCCCCAGCCAGGTGAGAGAGGGGTCCCCCTTAGCTCCACGTCTACGCCCGGCTTGGCAGGCGCAGGGTAGCCAAACCATGGCCCTCTCAGGCAAACTTCTCCAGCTTTGCCTGCCCCAGGGGCTGTGCAGGGACCCTCCTCCTGGCAGTAGAGGCAATGCTCAGGGCCTGGCCTGAGCTGCAACAAAGGCTTTGTCCCCACTTCTGGGGTTCATGCAGCCCCTGAGCCCCTGCTGTCGGCAGGGCAGGGGCTGTCGGCCCCTTTCTCTCCACCCTGCAGACCCAAATCACCCTTTGCCTGGGGGGCTGTGCTGGGGCTGGGGGCTCCATGCCCTGCCGGAGCCTTTCCTTCTTTCTCTGGTGTCAAGAAGCGCCCTGCACACCCCGGAGTGTGGCTCACCTGTGGAGGAACGTGGTGGCCGAGTGCCACCGCTGAGCCTGGCTGGGCTCAGCCTGCCATAGCCCCAGTGCTGAGGATGGGCAGGAGTGGGCTGACAGCGCGGAGGGGGCTGTCTGTGCCCAGCACTGAGGTTTGGCGGCCACTCATCTGCAGGAGGACCGGGACGCCTACGAGGAGATTGTACGGCTGCGGCAGGAGCGGGCCCAGTTCTTGCAGAAGATCCGGGGCTTGGAGCAGCAGGAGAAGCAGAGGCGGGAGGTACCAGTGAGCTGCAGGGTCGTGGGAGAGATGCCACCACATCCCCAGGGAGTGGAGGGGAATGGCGGGATGGAGATAGCATTTATCCCTCCCTGTTTTCTCTCTGTGTCCTGCTAGCGGGCAGAACTGGACGAGGGCTCCCTGCGCTCCATGGAGAAGCAGGTGAGGCCAGCGAAGAGATCATGGGTGGCCTTGGCTCTCTGAGGGGTCCGGGTGCTGGGGATGCCATCAGGACTCTGATGGGACTGAAGGGGATCCCATGCCCACATCTTGTCCCACAGATCCAGGAGCTGGAGGAGCAGCTGGCAGCGCGGGATGGTGAGAAGGAACGGCTGGGCAAGGAGGTGGAGGCTCTGTGGAGCCGCTTGTCCTCACTGGAGGTAGGTGCAGGCAGCAGCTGGCAGTGCCAGGGGCTGAGGTAGGCGGGGGCTGATGCCTGCCGCTCTGCACCCCCAGAACGAGAAGGAGAACACGAGCTATGACATCGAGACACTGCAGGACGAGGAGGGAGACCCGCTTGGTTTCCCAGGTAGGGCGCTGTCCGCCTCCCAAGGTCCCCATGGGGCTGGGCAGCCCTCGGCGAGGTGGCACCCTGCGGCAGGGAGCGGGGACCTGGGCGGGCATGGCACCCGAGTCCACGCACCCCGCAGGCGCAGAGCTGCTGCTCTCCAAGAAGATGCTGAGCCCCTCGGCCGAGGAGCTGCTGGCCACGCTGCAAGGGCAGGTGCAGTCCCTCACCGTGCAGAACAAGGAGCTGAGGGAGAAAATACAGGCAAGTCCCTGTCTGTCCGTCTGTCCCTCCCTGCCTCCGTCCCCTGGCCCCTGGTGGCCTCACCGTCTCCTCTGCAGGTGCTGGAGAACTATGAGCGGGACGAGAGCAATCCGTCCAGCTCCGGGGACTTTGTGCCCGCCAGCCTCTACAACGCTCTCCAACGTGAGCTGGAGCAGCTGCGGGCGCAGCGCTTGGAGCCGCCGCCGGGCAGGGATGCGAGGGACGAGCCTGGTGGGCAGCCGGAGGGGCAGACCAGTGCCTCGGAGCAAGCCCCGGAGCAAATTGGGGAGGGGAGTGCGGTGCAGCGGCTCGCCGAGGAGCCAGCCTGGACCTGGGGCGAGTGCAAGGCGGCGCTGGGTGAGCTGCGGGTGTCGAACACGCAGATCTCCTCCTCGGCGGCTGAGCGGGAGGCTGGCGCTGAGCTGGCGGAGGCCCGGGCAGCCCTGCAGCAGGCGCAGGCGGCGCTGGAGGAGCGGGAGCAGCGGGTAAAGGAGCTGCAGGCCCGTTTGGAGGCCAGCACGGAGGCCGTGGAGACGACAGCCGCCCTGGGAGCCTCTCTGGAGGAGGCGTCGAGGGAGAAGGAGGCCTTGCTGGAGCGCTGCGGCCGGGCGGAGGCAGAGGCGGAGGCCCTGCGGCGGGAGCTGGAGGCCAAGACGCGGGACTGGCGGGCAGCGGGGGGCCCTGAGCCGGAGCCGGGGGTGCTGGAGCGCCGGGTGGCGGAGCTGGTGCGGCAGCACGAGGAGGTGACAGCCCAGCTTGGGCAGCTGCGGGAGACACTGGGTCGCAGGGAGGCCGAGCTGGGCACCCTGCGGGAGCAGCTGGCCGCCCGGCCGGTGGCACGGCGGGAGCACGAGGAGGCCCTGGCGCGGCTGCGGCAGGCGCAGGCGGAGGCGGAGGGCCGGGTGCCGCAGGAGGAGCATGCCCGGGCCACGGCGGCGCTGGAGGATCAGGCGCGGGCGCTGCGGGAGCGGGCGGCCCAGCTGGAGGTGGCGGCGGAGGCCAAGGGGCGTGAGGCCGCCCGGCTGGAGGCCGAGCTGGCGGCGGCGGTGCCGCGGGGAGAGCACGAGGCAGCTCAGGCAGGGCTGCGAGCCGAGGCAGCCACGCTGGCCCAGCAGCTGGGCGAGCTCTCGCGGCGGCATGAGAAGACGTGCGAGGAGGGTTTCCGGGTGCAGCNGCGCCTGGCCGCCGCGCAGAAGCAGCTGGCGGAGGCGCAGGACGAGGCGCGGCGGCTGCGGGAGCTCCACGGCCACGTCGAGGACTCAGCCCGGCTGGTCAGGGACAGGGACAGGAAGGTAGGGGACGAGGAGGAGGTTTTGGGGAGTGGCGAGCGGCTCCGGGAGGGGAAATGGTAGCCCCGGGCGCTCCTTGGGTCAGCCGAGCTTGCCGGGTCGCAGTGGAGACGTGCTCGCAACCATGCACGCACGCACATACGTGCACATGCACACACGTACACCCACATGCGTGCACACACACACGTGCACATGCTTGCACACACTGACGCACCCGCACACGCATGCATGCTTGCACACGCACGTGTGGATATGGACACATGTGTGTCCCGCCCTGCGTGCGGTCTTGCTGCTCTCCCGGCTGTTCCCCTTTTTTCCTCCCCAAGCCAAGACCGAAACCGTGGGCAGAAGGGGTGGGGTGGGACAGTCCTGGCTCTGCCCCTGCCTGGGCGCAGGGGCCACCCCAGGGTGCCAGCAGGCACGGCCACGGTGGGCCCTAGGGGTGTTGGGGCTGTGAGGTGTCCCTGGGTTCCCGTAACCTCTGTGTGCTGTGTAGATCACTGAGCTGTCTAAGGAGGTCTTCAGGCTGAAGGAAGCCCTAAATGCCCTCCCCGAGTCCCGGGGACAGCCGCAGTCACCCGCCGACACTGCCGCGCTCCAGGCCAGGGTCCGTGCGCTGGAGGAGAAGCTGGCGGTGGGTATCGGGGGGCTTGTGGCCGTCACCTGGTGGGTTCTGGGCTTCCTTGAACACCCAGCTCTGTGCTCAAACCCGCTCGTTCCCTTGCAGGAGACAGAAATGCGGCACAGCAAGGTGGTGACGCTGTACCGGAGCCACCTGCTCTACGCAGTGCAGGTAAGGTGGGCACGTGGCTGTGGGGACACTGGGGACACCGATATGGGGGACTGGGGCACCAGCCAGCCGCACGTTGGTGCCCACATGTGTGTGGGAGGCAGCGAGGGGCTGGATCCAGGGACTGCCAACCCAGGGGGGCTTCGGCCACGCACAGACGCTCCCTGATGTCCCCTCCGACGTCCCCGCCAATGTCCCCTCCACCCCAGGGCCACATGGACGAGGACGTGCAGCAACTCCTGTGCCAGATCCTGCGGATGCAGCGGCTGCAGGAGCAGGGCAGATGAGCGAGCCCCTGCCACCACGGCAGTGCCGCAGGGGTCGGTGGCACAGCCAGTGACGCGGCTGAGGGGTCAGGCCCATGATGGCACCCTCTGTGCCCCTTTGCTTCTCCGGGCAGCACCCTGTCACCAGCACACGCACACCCACCCGGCCGTGGGGGCCGGTGCCGGCCCCCCTGCGCCCCACACACCCCAGCACAGCAGCAATAAAGTATTTATACTCACACTGATGGGACGGCTCATCTCTGGGAGGGACAAGGGTGGGCACAAGGACGCAGGGGGCTGCGGGGGAGGCTGGCGGAGCTGGGGATGGTGGGGGATCGGTGCCAGCACCTCCTCCAGCCCCGATGTCCCCAGATGGGAGCGGGTGACCGTGAAGGGAGCTGTGTGGTGGTGGCGTGGGAAGGGTTGAAACCCTCTTGGCCGGAGCTGAAACTGCTTTCCTGTGGGTCCGAGGCAGGCAGAGGCCCCGTGCGCAGGGGATCCCTGTGGAGCCACGCAGGGCGGCGGGTCCCCACTGGGGACGGCGTTTCCTGCACAAGGAAGTGGGCTGAGGCCGGCCAGGGCTGTGGCTTCCCACACCAGCGGTGACAGAGCCACTGGTCCCAGATGCCTGGCCCTGCTGCGGTGAGCGTGACGGGGACAGGGCTCCCCACGGGGCTGGGGGCACAGGGGGGTGTCAGGGGCTAGGGGTGGCCCCACAGCACCCAGCTGGGGGGCACTGCGGGGAGCCCCTTGCCCATGATACAGGGAAAACGAGGCACGTCCCACCTCTGGGGCTGAGTGAGCCCACAGCCAGGGTGGGCGATGACAAGGGCAGGATCCATCCCTGTGGTGCTGGGCTTGGTCACGGTGGGGAACTCAGCCCCCAGGCTGGGTTTTGGGGGGGTCTCTGTGAGGGACAGTCCCACCCCAGAGGCCCTGGGAGGTGGGGGCCATCCGAGCGCACTGGCCCCTTCCCTGGTCGAGGCCTGGAGTGACCTGAAACCCCGATTCCAGGCACGGGACCGCAAGGGTGGCTGCAGGTGTCTGTGGGAAACCCCGGTCACACAGGGTGCTTTTGTTCATGCCTCTGCCCCCTCCTCCTTCTTGGCAGCAGGATCCGGCCACTGCGGGGAGAAACCATCCCCTGTGCCCAGGGTGTGCGGCAAGGCCAGAGGGGAAACCGAGGCACGGCACTGTGGGGTGGCCCGGAGATGGGTTTGAAGCCCCGGCTTTAGGGCGATGTCCCTGGACCACCTGGGGACCTGTGGCCATGGTGTCCCTGCTCTCCCCTGGGGTTTGACCGTCCTGCCTGCCCCACAGGTCCCTGGAACTGGGCAGCTCCGCTGAGTCTCCCTGACATGAAGTGGCTTTGGGTGGTGGCTTTTGTGGCACCTGCCTGCACCGTTCCCTACAACGGCACGGCGGGCAGCACTGGGGATGGAGGTATGGGGGGACAGGGACGATGGGGACAGAGGTATGGGGGCACGCGAGACGGGGGATGGAGGGACTGGGGCAGCTGGGATGGAGGTGTGGGGGGAACTGGGGGCACG
>VZTV01121166.1:13724-66751 GCA_013400875.1 Anhinga rufa
GGTTGATAGGTTTAATGGGGTCTGCAGGCTGAAGGGGGCCTTGGGGGGGGCCCTGATGGATTGAGGGGGGTCTGCAGGCTGAGGGGTGCCTTGGGGGGGGTCTGATGGATTTAGGAGGGTCTGCAGGCTGAGAGTGGCCCCTGGGAGGTGTAGGGAGTCTCAGGCTGATCATAGGTCCTGGACTGGGAGGGGTCCCAGCTGGGCCGGGGGGTTCCCTGCGGGGCAGCTGAGTCAGACCCCAAAACCATGGGAGGGCAGCAGGGGGTCGGGCTGATGTCTGAGGCTGGCGAGGCTAGCCCGCCACGGCTCCCGCTCCTCTGGGTGTGTGGGTCCCTGCTCCCTCCTCCCTGCAGAAACGCTCTCTGCCAGGCTTCGGTCCTGTGGAGCCACGAACTCGGGCTCCCCGAGCGCTGGCAGCGCGTGGCACGGCTGGCAGCCCCGTCCGATGCACAGTAAGAGGGGCTGCGCAGAAGGAAGCGGCTGTGGGAGAGGGGACTTCGCTTGGGAATCATTTGGCTCTGCTCATTGCAGAGAAGCTGCTGCCAGCAGCCATAAAAAGGTGACACAAACCAGAAGGGAAGGGGTAAAAGAGAGGGAAGAGACGCTGTGGGTGATTTTGGGATTCTCTGAAGAGTAGGTACTGAATTTCCAAAGGAGAAAATAACCGTTGCTCAGAACCTGGGCTGACACAACCTGAAAATCACTTGAACTTTTATTGGTCTTTTTGTTCTTTTCTTTTGATGTGTTGTGGACTTCTCTTTCTTCTTTTTTTAGTCGCAAGATACGTGACGAATACACCTCTAAGGGGAAGAAACACCTGTAAGGAGACTGTTCAGAATGAGGTGTACCTGGGACTTCCCACCTTCCGCTCCTGCGGTGCCTGGCAGAGATCACTTTCAAGGTGAAGTATTTTCTGTGTTTCCTGGGGAGGCTGCGCGGCCTGCAGACTCTGCTGAGCGCTGGAAGGACGGGGTCTACCCGTACCTCATGGGAAGGAGGTGGCCCAGCAAAGACTGAGTCTAAATGTGAATGAGGTTGGGAAATGTCCGCCTGGAGCTACAGAAGTGGCGACAGGACGGCTGGAGCTGAACTGTTCCAGTACACTGACGTTGCTGTCCTGCGTTTTCCTTAGATCTTGAGAACGCCGTGGAGCACAGAGCCGCTCGCAGCTTGCAAGCTGGGAAAGTCTTGGAGGAAGAGGAGAGGATGATGCAGAAAGAGAGGAGAGAAACAGTCCCTGGCAAAAAATTCCCCAGGGCACTGTGGAGGGCAGCAGGGCGGCCTTCGGACCCCTGCTAAGCCCAGCCCAAACCCCGGGGCTCTCTGGAAGGCAGCAAGGACAGCTTGCAGATGCTGTCTAAGCCCAGCCCAAACCCCGGGGCTCTCTGGAAGGCAGCAAGGGCAGCTTGCAGATGCTGTCTAAGCCCAGCCCAAACCCCGGAGCTCTCTGGAAGGCAGCAAGGGCAGTTGCAGATGCTGTCTAAGCCCAGCCCAAACCCCGGAGCTCTCTGGAAGGCAGCAAGGGCAGCTTGCAGATGCTGTCTAAGCCCAGCCCAAACCCCGGGGCTCTCTGGAAGGCAGCAAGGGCAGCTTGCAGATGCTGTCTAAGCCCAGCCCAAGCCCCAGGGCTCTCTGCAGGGCAGCCGTAGGACCCCGGCTAAGCCCAGCCCAAACCCTGGGGCTCTGGAGGGCAGCAGGGCAGCCCTTGGACTGGCTAAGCCCGGCCTAGGCCCTGGGGCTCTCTGGAGAGCAGCATGGGCGCTTGCAGACCCTGCCTAAGCCCAGCCCAAGCCCCGGGGCTCTACGGGACAGCTTGCAGACCCCACCTAAACCCGGCCCCGGGGCTCTGCGGGGGCCGCTGCCGCCCCCTGGCGGTGGCACACGGGGCCTGTCGCGCATGCGCAGCGGCCGCGCCCAATGCCGGGGCGGTGCAGTGCGCGCATGCGCACCACGTGCTGCCGCCGCCCCCACCCCCCCACCGACCGCGGCGGTCCCAGCCCCGTGGCCGCCCGCAGGGCGCATGCGCGGTTCGCNCCGGGGCGCTCACAGCATGCCCGGAGCCGTGGTCTCTGGCGTATCCCTCTCCGAACTCCCCTTGTTCCCTCAGATTCCTTCCCGAGGCGCTCGTTTTTGTCTCTGAGCCGCCTTTTGCCTCTCTGGTCCCTTCAGGACCTCCCTCCTCACAGTGCCTGCTGAGTTCTCCCGTGTGCCCCACAGCCGTCCGTTGCCTCCGTAGCTCCCTTTGGGTCCCTCTTGTTCCCTCAGCACCCCCTCTTGTGTTCTTTCCTGTGCCCCGGAGCGGTGTTTGTCCCCTGTGCCACCTGGGCTTCGGCCCGTCGCTCCCTGACGCAGCTGCGCCCTGCTCAGACCCGTCCCGAGGCCCTCGCTGTCCCCCCACGCAAGGGAAGGTCGGGGCCAGCCACGGCTTTCAGTCCTGGCCGCTTCTGAGTCTCCTTCCCTGGAGCCATTCCTACCCCGCCTGGACGCGGTCCTGTGCCCCTGCTCTGGGGGTGCTGCTCACGCAGGGGCTGGACGGGGGGAGCTCCAGAGGTCCCTTCCAGTCCCCGCCATTCTGTGGTTCTGTGGGTCTCTGTTTGGGACCCACCGAGGGTGAGGATTAGCTGGCAGAGCAAGCGAGAGCCCCACAGCGCCCTCGTCCCAGCACAGCCCCTTTCCAGGGGGCTGGGGGGGCCCTGCTGACCTCCAGCGCTCCCCGGGGCTCTTGCCGGGCTTTGCTGGGGCATGGGCAGAGCCCTGCTTCCCGCCGGAGCCCCCTCAGATCCTTTGCTGGGCTTGCATGCGAGGAGCCCGGCTTTTCACAATGCCCTGGGTCCTTTTCCATGTGCTGCCAAAGCCGGGGCAGGGCTCTCTTGCCCTCCAGAATGCCCTGGCGTTTATTCTGGGCTTTGCTGGGGACCCACGTAGGGCCCTGCTGCCCTCCAGAGTGCCTTGGAGCCTTGTCCGGTCTTTCCTGGCGCCCCGGCAGTGCACCGCTGCCCTCCTGAGAGCCTTCACAGGGCCTTGTCGGAGCCCCAGCAGAGCCCAGCTTACCTCCAGAGCACCCAGGGGGGTTCAGTGGGCTTTGCCAGGTCCTGCTGCAGAGACCTGCTGCCCTCCAGAGAGCACCGGTGCCTTTGCAAGGGTCCAGGCCAGGCCCTGCTGTCTTCCAGATATCCTTGGCCCCTTCGGCAGCCTTTGGAGGGCCCTGGGCAGTGTCCTTCTGCCCTCCAGAGAGCCTTCACCGGGCTTTGCTGGGCCCAGGCAGTGCTCGCTGTCCTTACAGGGCGTTTGGGAGAAGAGCTCCTTCATCTCATGCAGTGAAGTTCCATCTTGCTCCAGCTGATGGCACGGTTGGGAGCGTGTAGAGCAGAGGTTTTTCCCAGGAAGATAGACGGCTTATTGGACAAAGTCCCAGTTCTCCCGCTCGACTATCTGATATTGTACAGCGTGGGTCTCAGCCTCGCACTGCACCAGTATTCCCACCAATAATGAGTTCAGAGAAGAGCCTGTTTCTTATAAAATGAGAAAATAAATATGAGCCAGGCCAAGTCACTAGGTCAGAGATGAGACAAGAGTTATCTGCAGGACAAGCAACCAGCAGTTTGAGGCTGTAAAGGACTTCCAGCCATAGGAATGGGCTCCCACCAGCAGGAGTTAATGGTATGTCAGTCCACAGGAGAGCTTCCTTCCATAGCACATGTGTGTTTGAGGCAATAATCCCTCCAGGGTTTCAGCTCCTTCTGTGTCTGACTTACAGCTGTGTAACCTTCCAAACACACAGCAAAGGCATTTTTCTCTGGGAAAGTGTCAGCTCCCTTTGGCCTCATGCTGACAATCGGCCATTGTGTGTCCATCGGTGATCCAAAGCGCACTAAGAGAGACTCCAAACTGGCTGGGCTGAACACCTGGGCTTTCCTGGTGCCGTTGTATAAGCCAAAGAGCCTTTGGGTTAATGCTGTGGCGTATGGAGTGAAATCAGCTCTCTGGGATGGGAGGTCTGTGCCGTTTAGAGCAACAAATGGCTCAGTAACGTGTGTAGGTTAGGAATGCACATGTACAAGGGCTTGCAATGGCAACAATTGATTATACGGTGTGGGGAGAAAAGTCCACCTGATTTTCTTTGCATTTTGAGGATTCTACTTTTCGAGGAAAACAAAGTATTATTTATATTACTTATTTCAGGGAGGCAGAGTCGCTTAATACTTAAAAGCCAGGACCAATTATTTTTCTTCCTGGCTCTGTCACTTGCATCAGTGTATGACCTTAGGAAGGACATCAGCTTTGCTGTGAAATTCCCCTATCTTTAGGATAACAATAATAACTAATACCTCACAGGAGGCTGGAGTGGAACTAGCTAATATTCAAAAAGATCTCTAAGCTTTTTGTTGATTCAGATCAACAAAATCAATATAAAAATCAATAAAGCCATTGCTTGCAACACGAAGTTTGCCTTCTAAAATCAGTTTAAAATGGCATAAACTCCACATCCATTCTAAAATGCCATGGCAAATTCATGAGAGCTTTTACAGGATGGTTCCTGTCATCTGAACATCATGTGTAGTTTTTGTTTGTTTTCTCTTTGTACCTTCTTAATAAGAAATCTTTGAATTTGGATTCTGATTAAAAAATGTCCTTGGCAGGGCAGTTTTTTATTGTTGCCTGGCAGCTCTCAAAACTTTCACAGATGTTTCTCCATCATTTACATTCAAGTTCTATTTCTGCAGTTTTCTCTGTAACCAAAATACACCACTTTATTAATTTCTTCATGCAAGCTGGGTTTTTGGAACACAAGGCAGCGACCTGAGGCAGTTGGTGTGTGCTCGGTTATCGTATCTCCGTAGCTGGACCAGTAGCTCTCTGGGAATGTGGGAACATAAGCAACTACAAGACGAGCCCTCTTAGTCAACGAAACCATGGACCAAAGTGTCATGAGATCCTTTTCCAACAGGTAAAGATTGTCTTTGTTCTGGAAAGGACCTGCACGAAGGGAATCACCAGGGTCGCTTTGACAGTGCTTTTTTGCTGCTGCGTCATAATGTGATTTAGCTGGGGTTTTGTATGCCAGCAACCCAGCTGGTGGCAGACAGGGAGTGTGTAACTAAACTATGATTTGGTAAGAAAGGAGCCAGCATACCCTGACTTTCCTGGGTGGAGAGCTTGGCGGTCCTCAGAGAGTTCCTTTCCAGCTCGGGTTTTTCTTTCTCTTTGGCCTCAGGAGAAGGGGCCCGCTGGGGAGCTGCCCTTTCCAAACCTTGTCTCTATCTTCTTGCACCTTCACAAGGCTCCTGTGTTTAGTCTGGGGCTTGCTGTAACTTAGCAGCATTAGGTAACTTAACAATTACAGTAACCTGCAAGAATGCCTGACTGAAAACCCCTCTGTGCCAGGCAAAGGGGCTCCACTGGGGAGGTGAGTGGGTTCATGATGTTGTACCCTCCCTCTTTTCCTTTTACAGCACTTCGAAGTCTAATAAAAGCTGCTGATTCCCGTTTAATGGATAACGTTGGTTACTAACAAGCTCACCTCCCTCTTAAAAAGCCAACATCAGTCTCAGGAGATCTAATTTAGGAAGCACATGTAAGGCAAGGGTGTCCTGCAAGGGCCTCTGGGGTGGAAGCCACACCATGCAGTACTCCAGGCTGGTCGGCTGCCAGGGCTCAGAGTATTTTTATCCACCAGCCAAGCTGCCAGAGGCTCTCCTCAAGCTCTGCACCACCTGAGCGTGGTGGAGGACAGACTCGCCTCTACAACAAGCATTAATTCTTCCCGAGTGGTGCGGGGACTCCCTGGTGGCAGCAGCCAGCAGCAGGCACTGGTGGTGGAACAGACTGGATATTGCAAAAAGAAAGGCTCGAGCCCAAGCCTTGCACTACAAAGCTCTTCTGACGCCAGCTCTGGTGCAGTGTCAGCTTACCCTCTTCGCTCTGGTCCACTGGATCTGCAGTCTCCTTCCTCTGTGGGTCCTCCATCCTCTTGCCTCCGGTGGCTTTCTCAAGGCACGGGTACTGACCTGAGGGACCACTGGATTCTGCGTTAGTTCCCATTTGTCCTTTGCCACGGGGCTGAGTTACGACCTGCTTTTTCTCAAAGGCTTTGCTAGAGGATGACATAATTCTCCAGAGCTCAGACACTTTGATCCCCTGTTGTCAAAAGGTTCCAGCAGAGGGAAGGATGTGTTTCATTACAGGAAAGCAAAAAGTCTCTATTAAAATACAGAGGGGAAAGGTCTCTTTTGGAAAGTGTGGCAATGTTTGGGTGTGGAAAGATCTGATACAGAGAAATCTGTTTTCCCAACAATAACATTTGATTTCAGTGATATTTCCCGTAAGGCACCATCATCCTCCTCAAAGTTGTGAGTGATGTTGGAGGACACATGCGTTGTGATATTTAGTAACATGGAGAAGACTTAAGTGTTAATATGGCCATACCACTGGTATAATGCAAGCGCGTATGGGCAGATCA
This sequence comes from Anhinga rufa, assembly GCA_013400875.1. NCBI lineage: Eukaryota > Metazoa > Chordata > Aves > Suliformes > Anhingidae > Anhinga > Anhinga rufa. The sequence continues at coordinate 20,185 of VZTV01121166.1, forward strand.
GCAAAGATCACCAGTGCACGCTGGCACGCGCCTGTAGTCGCTGTCCGTAGCCGCTTGTGCTCGGAGCCATCTCAAGTATTGGGTGCGCGCACAGCGTCCTCCCTCAACACCACATAAATTTCAAACCTGCCAGTTCCACTCTACGGTAAGGCAAAGGAATCATCCATCTGTGGCCTGTTGTTTGCACGCGTGACAAGTCTGTCAGAACTCCACAAAAGCATGACATCCATACCCATGAATGCTGTTGTGATGTGAGTGACATGAAGCTAGAGGGGATCTTGGGTGTCCAGAGACAATCAGGAGACATGAAAGCAGACAGCTTCACCCTGTTCAATATGGTCTTCTTTAAACTATGTTTTTACTTCAGATTTGGGCTGCCAATAACTCATTCAAACAATGATCTAATGCCTATGTGAATGTTTGTAAAACCTCACTGCTCTGGCAGGTTGAGCGCTTGCCAAAAAGCAATCACATGTAATTAGGGAGAAGGAATTTGAATATACTGGCCTTTCAGTGCAGCATATTTTCCAGTTGTGTTTGTACCATTTTAACTATCTCATTAACTGGGGTTGTGCTCTGTGTTGGGGTATGCATGACTTGCTGCTGTCTTCAAAGGAATCTTCTCTGTAGAGAGCACTGCCAAAAACCTGTCTACAAACTGCCTGGGATGTGGATATGAGATACCTGTGCTGGACTGTTCCTGCCATTGTGCCCGACAGCATCGCTGGCTTGACTTTTGAGGGAAGTAAGTATATAAGGAACTCCTTAAGTACTTCCCTGGGGCTGCCACTGTTCTCAGAGGGAATAGTCAGAGACCTCACTGTGATCAATTAATAGCCATACCCTTTCTGGGAAGAACTTTGCCCATGTCTGAAAGCAAGATGGAGTAAAACCTTTTCAGTCAAGCCGGATAATCATCACACCTATACGACAGTCAGTAAATGGCTCAACTAGTTTCCCTTGGGTTCGGCACTGGCACCTGGTTACCACTCCTTTTCCCTGGTCAATGACAGAACGAAGAGGAGAGAGCCTGCCACAGGCAGTGCCCCAAATGGTCTTTCAGGTGCCCAACTCTTTCCACCTTCCAGTGTTTCCTGCTGTGCAGAAGGTTCCCAAGGAAGCTTTTCAGGCATGTCGAGCCCTTGAATGAGCACTGAGAGCATCTAAAAGCTCATAGCTCTTCGAGGGAACACCCAAGAACACCCGTGACATCGCTGTGCTGTCCCTAGCATCCATTCCCTCATCCTGCAGTGCAGGAGTTCTCTTCCCAGGAGAAGGGCTGGCCACGCAGCTTGACAAGGCCCCTGTAGGACTGGCGAATAGAACTGTTAAACCGTCACTGCTCGTGTAAAGAGTCATTCCCAGCTCAGTGGCAAATTAGAGCCTGTCCGGGACAATAGATCCGTGAGAAAAAGGAATGAAGTATCCTTTGCCCACATTGGGTTAAAACTGCAGTCTTCATGCTCTCACCTTGCACCCAGAGGACCTTTCCAAGCAAGCTGGGAATTTTGACATAGAAAGTTTGATGAGAAAACTGTCCTTGAAATTCCTCCAGCATGTTGGAAATTCCCATCACTCCCTTGTCTAGTTCTGGAGAACTAGAGCTGTTCTGCAATTCCCAGTTCCAGAGCTTCTGAAGTTGCCACCTTGGACACCACTTGTAACTCAACAAGCACAGCAGGAATGCCTCAGATAAGCTGCCTCAAAAGCAAAGGGAAGCTGAGCAGTCAGCGTAAGCACAACCTGCCAGACAAATCCTGCAGCCCTGAAACAGCCTGTGGGACCGACTTGGGGAGGGACTGCTACAGGCATGGGCTGTGGCTACTACCGTCCTGCTCTGTACGATGGTAGTGGGAGGCTGGTGCCTGAAGCAGAGAGGACAGGCTTGATACCAGGTTTGTGCTCGATACCAGGAAGATCTGTCTATGCAGCAAGTCAGGATTGTGCAGCCAAAGGAGACTAGAGGTAGGACTAGCATTGCAGGACCTGCCGCTACTGCCAGGAATAATAATGCCAAGGGACCCGGACAGTGACGCTGCAGCTCATTTCAACACCTGAACTGGCACTTACCCTGCTCCTTACCTTTTCCTGCTGACAGCGTCTGTGGCTGCTCGTCCCACACGGGACGCTGAGGCACCACCTCCTCCATGCACCGCACACAGGTCAGGAGCGTGGGCTTGCGAGAGGGAGTTCTCCTGGGTGCCAGCATCCTTCAGGGTCATTGTGGTGCTGAGTCCTTTGGTGGATCTACCTGGAGAGTCAAAGACATCTTTTAGAGCATTGGGGTTTCCAGGCCTAGGTGACCCAGTCACAGCGGTAAACATAAGCGATATCCAACCGTGAGGTTTCCCAGTCTGTGCTATCCATGGAGACAATGCTGATTTAATGGATGATTCCTCATGGATTCTTTCATGGATGGATGATTGGCCTCTATGATCTTAAAGGTCTTTTCCAGCCTGAATGATTCTATGATTCTCCTATGGCCCTGCGTACTGAATTTCACATGAAGATGTGAGTAGCGCAGAGCACTGCACAGATAGCATTCTTCCGTGCAATCAACTGATTTGCCTTTAGAATGGAGTGTCGGTGTCCTGTGTCCCAGTGCAGAGCCTTCGTAGTCACATCTGCATGGCACACCTACTCGTCCCCAAAGGGATTTGTGGTCATCTCAGACATACAGATGTCTGAAATGCCAGGGTTCAGGACTCCCTTGCAGATAAATGGCATGTAATAAAGGCTGCCCAGTGAAGGGGTGCAGCAGAAACTCTCTCCAGGATTTTCCTGTGCTCAGAGGGTGAACACTGACCTGTTTGCAGCTTCTGAAGTGTGATGGGTTGACCTCGGCTGTCCCCAGGTGCCCACCAAGCTGTTTTATCACTCCCCTCCTCAATGGGACAGGGGGAAGAAAATAAGATGAAAAACCCACAGGTCAAGATAAAGGTAGTTTAATAAAGAAAAGCATAGGCTGCCCACAGAAGCAAAGGAATAAAAACCCTTGTATTCTCTATTTCCCATCAGTCCAGGCACTGCCTGGGCAGTAGGGCCTCAATATGCGTAGCAGTTGCTTCGGAAGCAAACACCTTAATAACAAATGCCCCCTCCTTCTCCTCCTTTCTCTTAGCTTTCATTGCTGAGCACGACATCATATGGTATGGAATAGCCCTTTGGTCAGTTGGGGTCGGCTGTCCTGGCTATGTCCCCTCCCAACCTCTTGCCCACCCCCAGCCTCCTGGCCCTGGGGTTGGAGAGACAGCCTTGGTCCTGTGAGCACTGCTCAGCATTAGCCACAACATCATCGGTGTGTTATCAGCGCCCTTCTAGCTACAAATACAAAGCACAGCACTATGAGGGCTGCTACAGGAAAGTTAACTCCATCCCAGCTGGACCCAACACATGTAGTCATTCCAGGGGAAACCTACTGTCCTGACTGCCCAGGCTATGCATAATCTCTCCAGGTATTTAGCCACTGATGAGGAAGGGCGTGCTCTTTGTTCATCTGTTGGGTCCCGCTGCCTGTCATCTCTTCTCACCAGTAATTCTGCAGGTAAACTCCAAAACACCTGAAGGGTTTGTACAAAATCATGGTCGGTGACTCAACGCAGGAGGTCAGGGACACACACAGGTCAAGTTCTGTGAGAGCAGGACCTGTTATTTATGGGAGGAAATTTTTTCCTGAACGTGAGAGAGGGGAGGTGGATTCTGCTCTCCAGCCACCACTGGGGTTTGAAAGCCTCATTTCCAGCCAACAGTCATCACATAAACTTGTGCTGAAGAACCTGACCTAGTTTGAATAATGAGAGGTAATTGTCAGCTCTTTCCAAATGACAAAACCCTTAATCACCAGCAGATGCTTAGCCAGCCTCACAAAATAGGCTGGAAACCCATAATGGGATGGGGCGTATTGTTGTCCCAGAGGCACCAAGTTTCAGGAATGGGCAGGAATCTTCCTCAGGAGTTTTCCAATACATGGTTAGATGCTCGGTTCAAGCTCATGGACTGGGCATCTCTCCAGAAAAATCTGTAAATATGTCATGAGCACATAGATGACTGACACTGAAGTATCGGGGAACAATTCAAGATTCAGCAGCAACTCTGAAATGGGGAGCTGAAAGTTTGGGTTGCTCCATGGGTTCCTGTTCCAGATCCTTGAATCTAAACTCTCAGATCCCTAAGCTAGCCTGGGGTTTCCTAAAGCTTTTGGAGCCCCAGGCGTGGAGGCTCTGACAGACGCCTGTGTGCTCTGTGGCAACAGATCCTTGGAGCTGTCTGCCAAGTGTGCTTCTGGGAAGCTCAGAAGGCCCCGAATTTCATTGGAAACCCTAGAAGATGTCTGGAGAACTGTGTTCTGCGAGCTGAGTGTGGGAACCTTTGACTTGGAAGACTGGTGTTTTCCAGTCCATTTTGTGGGAAGGGGCTGGACTCCCAAGTCCCTCCCAAGCCCTGGTGGCAGTGAGGCAGTGCCAAGGGGCAGCTGGGAAGGGAAAATGCAAGACTGCAGGAAGCTGGGAATGACTCTCAGTCCTGTCTGTGCATCTCACCTGTCTGTGAATCAACCACCTTATGAACCATGCTGCTCTCTTCCCTGCACACTGTTGTTATCTCAGCACGGGAGGAGAGACTGCTGAAAGAAGAGGGTCCTTGGAGAGCTGACTTTAAAAAAGGACACTGTCTGCAACATCTTCCCTGCTCTGGCTTGAGCAAAGAGCCAACCCTGTACTCTCATGCCTCATCCACTCTCCAGAGGAAAATACTTCTGAGCCCCATGATCCTGCCTTCGTGTATCCCCAGGCCATCTCTCTCCCCCAGGAATGTGTCCCTCACTCCTGCTGCTTCTTCCCTGCAACACGCAACAGGTCACAAGCTGCGTGTTTCCATCCTTGTTACTTGGGGGTCTCAGAGCGATGTTGCACTCTATGGCATTCTTAACCTCTTTAAGCCCTAGCTTATTCTTCCAGGGCTTAGTTTCTGTGGCACTTAGAGATATTAGTGGCACTACTTCCATCTTTCAGAGCATGAACTTACTGAGTTTAATGTGAGCATGTGACGTTGGCTACACTCACATAAAGCTACACTGAGTTGCCTCAGGTTACACCATAACCCACTGGAATGGGAGTTATTTGCAAATAGGCAAAGCCCTGAAGAAAGGGGACAGTAGCTGATGGGTGTAAGAATACTGATGGGAAGAGCAGGATGCACGGCACTACTGGAGATATCCCAGCCTTAGCTAGGCACCTGGGTGTGTATCGACACTCTGTGTAAGTAGGAGTGGGTGCCTCTGGGAGGGTCTGAACCCACCAGAGAATTAATTGGGATTGCTAATTCCTTTATGTTGACTGCAAGTGGTGGCTAGGTGAGATCTGACTTATAGTTATGTAAAATTTAGGAAAAGGAGCACTCCAGGATGATGTGAAAGGGACTAGCTGAGGGGACATGAAGGTTTTGCTGGTATGATGCTCCCAGGCAGTGCTAAAATAGAATAGATGGACAGGGAGCAAGCCAGAGCATTTGCAGTACTCCAGGAACCAGGGCTCCCAGGGGGCTTTTGCCTTCTGTACAACTAGATGGTGAAAAGTACAGCAAAGATGGGAGACCCCTGGAAGTGGTCAGAGCAAGGAGTTGTCCTTCTGCCCAAGCAGAGAGCGGTGACAGATGTGCTTTCCATAGAGAGTGCTGTAATGAAGCATTAAGATTGCTCTGAAGTGACTCTCGGCACATTTGATGCATTTTATAGCACACTAGTATTCATCCATTCCTGTATAACCTCCTGCAGCGGGACTAATAATCAAGGATCCTGACTCTAAATGAATGACTCCCCTGGGAACGTGTCTGGGACAAGACTTATTCTGGGGTCTTTGAAGCGGGTGGTAATGTGGAAACAGTGACACCAGTGCTGTTCCCATGAAGTAGGGGGTCTCCCATGTGGGCATGGGTGTGGAGCTCTTCAGCCAAAAAAGGGTGAAAAATGAATCATAACACCTTTGGGGAGAGGTCAGTCTTCCCATGATATGTTTGTTTAGGGCTCGGCTGTTACTGCAGTACTGCTGCCACTGTAGGAAGAAAAAGCCCAGAGCAGTGGCTCGGTATGTGGTGATCAGAGCTCATAAAGGGGAGGTGGAGGGGATGAAGAAGTCACACAAAGAAGGACAGCAGAGACGCTCCTTCCACAGTTCCACAAGGACATTCATAGGCAGCAACTTGCAGGCTGGGGAGATTGCAGCTCCCCTAAACCCCTTTGTACATATTGCCTTGCTGATGGTGTGGCAAAATCGCGCTTTGTCACAGAATCACAGAACGGCGGGGGCTGGCAGGGCCCTCCGGAGCTCCCCCCGTCCAGCCCCTGCGTGAGCAGCACCCCCAGAGCAGGGGCACAGGACCGCGTCCAGGCGGGGTGGGAATGGCTCCAGGGAAGGAGACTCCACAGCCTCTCTGGGCAGCCTGGGCCGCTGCTCTGGCACCCGCACAGCAAAGGGGTTTTGCCTCAGATTTCAGTGGAACTTCCCGTGTTCCAGCTTGTGCCCGGTGCCCCATGTCCTGTCGTCGGGCACCGCTGAGAAGAGCCCAGTCCCACCCTCCTGACACCCGCCCTTCAGACACTGATAAGCACTGAGGAGATCCCCCTCAGCCTTCTCTTCTCCAGGCTGAACAAGCCCAGTCTCCCATGGGGTCTGGACACAACAGCAAGAGTAGAAGCTGTATAGCCATGAGTCTTGCCTAGCGCAGTGCCCACAGCCCCCTTGTGACTGCTGATGCCTTCCCAGGTCTAGTGAGTCTCAGCCGAGTGCTTTGCTCCATGCCAGCCATGCTCGCTCCTAGATGCCGGCTTTCCCATGTCCTGGTTCTTGCACTGCCCATTCAGGCTGCCTCCTCTGCACCTCCAAATTGCTTGGGAGCGGGTTGGCTGCTCCCTCAGGTACAGAGAGCTGGTAGGTGAGAAGGACAACCAGCTGTCTGGGCACGGCCCAGACGGAGATGGTTGCCAGAGTCCAGACCACCAGTTACAGAGCTGGAGACAGGCTCACCTTGGACGTAACTCAGGCAGGACTGAGCTGAAATGGAGCTCCTGGCCCAGGGGCCCCAGGCGAGGCTGGTTGGGAGCCATTAAGTCCTATTAGTGCACTCAAGACCCTGACAGAAATGCATCAGTCACACAAACTGGATGTGGCCTTAAGCAAAGGCCATTTCTCTGCTGCTGGCTCCTGCCAGATCTTCCCAGCTCTGACTCGGGGCCTCATATACCCTTTAAGATCTGCTTTTCATGTGTCTCTCCCCAAAGAAGGGCTGGGACAATGCCAGACTCCAGCAAACTGTTCTGACCAGTCACCCAGTGCTGGCAGGTTACTTTTGCTGGAACAAACTCCATCTATTGCCTCTCTACAATGCTTCTAGTCCAGACATCCTCCTCTGCTCTTACTGCCAGCATTGTAATGAAAAATGGCTCTTCTATTATGTCTGCTTCCATTTGAATCCCTCTAGGAAAGATCTCGTGTTCTCCAGCTCTTTGCTGCTGAAATTAGCACTGGCATCCTGCAGGATTTCAGGGCTTGACTCTTGCATCTAGCAGTGAGAAGAGTTACTGAGACTGCAGAGACAAGATGTATTTGAGAGCCAAGTGTCCAAAAGTACACGCTTAGTAATAACAGAGCGAAAAGGAGGCACTCCGGGAAGGCAGCGAAACGATCCTGCTAAGGATGAAAAAAATATATATGTGTTCTTGGGGGCTTGCACAATCCAGAAAGGGTTAAGCTGTGGCACAGCATTTGGGACAGCTGCAGAATGCTGGAGTGGGCACTGGGATTGGAACCAGAATGACAGTTTTAGGTCACTCACAAAGCTTTCTAATTACGCTTTTTTGGAAAAAAAAATGGTGTGTTTTATTCTGTAAGTGCTGAACATTCCACAATTGCTGTGTTTAATAAATACAGCAGGGGCTCCTAGGAGACTGAATGGGGCTGAATGAATGAAGTATGTGAGACATCTGAAACCTATTAGTTGGAGCAAACTGTTAGAGAGGCAGGAATTCTTCTCTTTTTAAAAATATTTATACATTTTGCTTTAATGTCAGGCCAACATCTTATTTGGGGTTATGTTCCAGTGGAAGGAAAGGTGTGTCGGGGGGAAATGCAGGGGGAGGGGAGGTACATTTTTGGTTTGGTCCCAAAAGGAGCAGAAGGGCTGTGTGGCTTTAGTAGCATACTTTCCTTTCTGAATTGAACCCAGCACACGGAAACATAAGGCGACATTGCCCCAGCCTCGATGGGGGATGAATGTCTCAGGACTAGGTTCATTCTGGTGTGCATTTTGGGCAGGAGACTGGGCTCATCAGACCTGGAGCCCCATGCCTGGGGCACCAGGAGAACTGTGCAGCCCTCACAAGATTAGGTTTATGGATGCCCCATGAGACTTAGCTTGTTTAATCTGGTTTTGATATTTAGAGAGGAATTAGAGTGCACAGCCAGAGTCTTCTCCAACACATGGACAGCTCCATGAAGTCAGACTGGTGTCTAGCACCAGCAAGAATGACGCCACATCCCTTCCTGCTCTGTTCAGTGCTCTCTGACGCAAGGTTTCCACCCAGGCTTTTCCTTCGAGTACAGAAATTAGCTCATCTACTTATTAAAAAGCAGAAAAATAGGGAAGATGTATGGGAAGAACACAGAATGTTCCACCAGAGAATAAGCATAGCTAACAGCTCTTTAGGACCCACTTCACCTGCACAGATGTCTCTGGAAAGGTGTTCAGCAGAGAAATAGTTGACAACACACAACTTCAGTCTGGACATACTTTGAGTTGAACTTTCCCCTCTCTAGAGGCAGCCTCAATCACTTAGAGGCCAAAGAGACCCTTGAGAAGCAGTGGAAAGGGGCAAGGACCCCACTCAGCTCCCACATGCTGTTCGACCCACGGTGTGCCACACACGGCTACCGGCAGAAGAAGGGAGCCCAACAAGCTGACAGACTTCCTTGACTTTCTGGGGGCATGGCTGCTGCAGGACTGGCTCTGCTCCTCTAATGTGGCTACATATGTCAGCTCAGTCCAGCCAGGTCTAAATAAGGGCAGCCTGGCCTCAGACCTGGCTTTGCCTACCCTAATATTCCTGTTCGTGGTCTGCTCGCTCTTCACCACCTGCCACTTCATGGATCTCTCCTCCAATCCCAGCTTCCTTCTCCTCTTCTAAGATGAGAATTGTAGAATCATAGAATCATTTAGGTTGGAAAAGACCCTTAAGATGATCATGAAATGCACAAAGAGTCCAAGGAACCCTAAGGAAGGTAAGGGTCTTCTCTCTGCATATCATCAGCCATCTTCCAAAGAGAGCTGGAAGCCCAGCAAGACCACACAGTATGACTCTCCCCACACGCAGGAGCTCTGATCTTTCAGCATGTCAGAAGCAACAGGAATGATTGCTCTTACAGCCAAGTGTTGGCTGTCCACAAGCACTGCAGGTCTGTGCGAGTTTCTAGCTTCCAGTGATCCAGTGAGCTGTGTCCTCCTCCAGCTTGCGGTTTGGGCTGAGATCTGGGGAGACCCTGCCTTGTAGTTAGTGAGACATCTGTTCCTCACAGAGCCCCTTCTAGAGTGCTCAAGGGGCCAGGTTTTTCAGATTTCACTTCTGTGATCAGATCTGGGAGGATAAGAGATGTGGGGATGTGAGTGCTCAAGAGTTAGCTAAGGAGAGACAGGAGTGAATGTTGCCAGGACATCTCCAAATTTAGGCTGAATATTTCCTGCTGGAGGCTGTGGTTAGGGACTGATACCTAGATTGAACTTGCACAAATCGTTGGCAAGTCTCCCAATGTTTGGTGCTTCACTTTATGTTTCATGAACCGTTACAATTTCCAAGACATGGAGTGACATTTAAGCTCGTCTCTCCTTGTGCAGAAACTTTGGATCAAAGCTAAGGATGGTGTCAGAAAGGTCCAGATTATCCAGTATTTTCCAATTGATAATGGATATGTAAATTACTCCTGCTTTTCTGTGATTCCTGGTGATCTTTATTTAGCCCCATTTTATTGTGTGCAGCACACATTCATACTTAAATTCAACCCCTTTCTTTCAGGCTTCCTGAAGCTAAAATGTAAAGTTTTAGGAAACTCAGAAATTGCAAATGTCTTCTATTATCCTTCTAATCTTCCAAAACCTATTGGGTCACAGGATATCTCCCTGCTTCATAGGAAACAGATGTTCTTCTTGCAGTGGGGACATGCAGGAGGCATCACTAAATTTGTTTAGTTTAGAGTGTCTTGGAGATGTGATTGTTCTTCGTGGTCACAAGTTGCTGCAACCTCCTCTCTGTGAGCGAGGACCTGGTTGAATTTAGAGCGGTGCCAGTAATGAATTTCTGCTGAGATTCTTTTCGCCATCAGTAACCATCCCTTAGCTGAGACTTTGGAAAACAATTTCTGAGCAGTTTTTGATTGCATCTGTTAGTCAACATAGAGGTGACTGCTCTGAAAATATGACTGGGGCATGGGATGAGGTTGATTCTTATTTTAGTAAGGAAATAGTGTGACCTGCAGATTCAGAGGGTCCATGAATGGATTAAACTCTTTCTAGAGCTATAGTGGGTGAGGATTTAAGTCTTTCTAGAGCTGTAGTGGGTGAGGCACTGAGGAGACATCGTATTTCATCCCTCTGATTGCACTTTCTCTGTGGCATCTGTTCACCCTCAGTAGGAAGATCTTGGTGGATTTCAGTGTGGTCATTTTTGTGTACCTCTAACTCTTGTGTTTTCAGATCTCTTATTTATTTTTTTTCTTCTTTTTACCAGGTTCAAACAAAATTGTGCTTACGCTAAAGACACCAAGGGAAATGCTAGTGCTATTTCCAAAACTTCTTTATTTTCCTCCAGATTAGAGGTTCAGAGTGTGTTTTCGTCTGTGTATGTGTGTGGGTGGTGATTGCATTTCAGAATTTCCAAGACTGTTATAGCTTTTACTTTTTTTCCAAACAAGTTAGTCAAATATGAGTTCTCCCTCCTGAGAGATCTGGACTCCACTTGGAATAGAGATCTCCATATATAAGAGAAGCTGAATAAAAGCTTCTCTCACTGAAGGAGATTATTTAAGGGCTAGGCCGAAGCAGAACAACGTAACAACAAACACAGAGAGGGGATGCAGCGTTGTTTTATATGTTGGACAGATTTTCCACCCTGAATATGTGTTGATGGGAGTGCCAGTGACAAATGCTTTGGAAAAAGTGTCTTAAGTATGAGCCAAGAATTTCCTTCATCAGCCTCTTGCGAAGGTGTACAATATACCATGACCTTAGTCTTGCTCATACATATTTCTGAAGGTGTGTCTCATCCAAGCCATGGTAGCACCATTTCCTAATCTTGTAGGACTGTCTGGACATGTTACCCTGTGGCCTCCCACCCTGCAGCTGGCCTTTGAGGAGGGCGGGTGCTCTCTAGCTGGAAACAGGTCGTTAGGGGGTGAAGTGACCCATGAAACATGATGAAGATGAGCTGGAGCCTAGATATTGAATGGAGCAGCCCTGTCAGGTGCTGAGCAATCACTGAATTAAACACAACTCTGTTTAATTAGAAGCAACTCAGAGCAGTGCTCTAGGTCAAGAAGGGCAATGGATAGACGCATTGCCAGAACGGCACTCTAGGGACTGTGAAAGACGATGGCGCGAAGTTTAAGCGATGGCTTGAGCCTCAGGCACAGTGACTGCTGGAGGACATTTAATAGAGTCATTAGAACTGATGCAAAGGAAACTCTTCAGTGGACATGAAGGGCTCAAAAGAGTGGGCGACACTCTGGTTTACATGACGGGTAACCAGAATAGTAGGAAAAAGGGGTACGACACCAAAACCATTAGTGACTCAAAGCCAGCAGCAGATGGATCATGCTGTGGCTGACAGGGCCAGGCAAAGTACCACATTTGCAAATACACAGGAACTCCAATGGCTTGTATAACTTTGGGATGTGCAGGTGTGCACAGCACGGATCACAGGCAGGAGAAGTTTGGAAGAGTGATTTGTCATAAGAAAAATGTAATATCAGAAACTGCAGGACCAGGAGCTTGACAGCAAACCCAGCTCTTGTTAACTTTACACCGTGAGCCAATTGGTACCAGAACCAGTGATACCAGAAGTAAAAGAAAGGCCACAGTCATAGATCAACCAAGTAAAATCCAGCCTTACAGAGATGATCTTATCCCCATTCCCCAAATCATGCCACTTAAAATTTTGTCTTGTTAATCGATTACAAGTGCAACTGGACAGACTTGGTGTTTTAGAAATTCCAGGGTAAGTGAAGAACCAAGCAGTGCTCATGGCTGGTTATCACATACAAAAACCCCCCGTCCCTGATGCTGGGTAAGCACGGTTCAGCAATAACGGAAACACTGGTGTGTTATCAACACTGTCTTAGTCACAAATCCAAAACATAAGTGAGCTACTATGAAGAAAACTAACTTTATCCCAGCCAAAACCAGTATAAGTAGCCAATCAAAAGATGACCTCGAACTGAGGAGGAAGCCAGGCAGCACTTCAGGCGGAAGAGATGTGTTGCTCATGTTATTGCTTCTTCCAGATCTGACAGCTCTTTTGCACAGTGGCACGATGTGGCCAGTGGGTGGTTTCTGGCAGTCCTGGCCACATGGCTAGTAGCTACTTTCAGGTTTATTTTCATAGGGATACTCCTGGTCAGTGGGCATGACTTAGCCAGTTTTCCTGGACTCCAGCTTCTCCCATTTCTCTGGCATGCCTCGGCTATACTGAATGCAGTGGGGGTTTTGTGTTTTCCTTGTGTTAATACTGCCTCCATGGGTCAGCCGAGTTTGATTCCAGTCCTTCCTTCTAGGGAATAACTGAGTCTGTCAGCACGGTAGCTGGAATAGATTGCATCAGAATAAATAGTCCAAAAGCTGGCATAAGCTTTGACCAGAAATGCAGTTTTCTTGGGCCGTGAAAACCTTCTGCTCACTCGCTATGCAAATAGCAAATTCAGGCTCCCTTGCTGCTTAGTTTTGTCTGAACACAGAGGCTAAAAACCATGAGAATGGTTAGTTTTATTTCCAACTTGCCGGAAACCAGAGATTCCTGGGAGATATCCAAGCCAGTCACTAAACCCAACTGGATTTTGGTTGCTCTATCACATATGAACCTGAAACTCTTGAGATCCTCTGGTCCCTCCAGTAGTGTGATTGTCCTGACTCCCTCTCCTGGCATCACACTGACCCATTCACAATTGCTCTGTGTTCACTCATTTCATTTCTTTCGTATCCATCTTACAGTAGCTAGATACGTCTCTGGTTTCTCTCCGAGGGTATGCACAATATCAAACACTAATGAAGTGGAGAGATATGACTCCCAGTGCATTTTGTCTCTTCTGAGCTTTTACTCTGTGAATGAAGGCAATTAAACTGCTTTGTCAGGCTGGTTTTCATGGGCCCCTATTCCCTCGCATTCTTCTAAAGCCTCTTTTGCCTTGTTAAGGGTAGCTACCGTTATCAGATTTTCTCGTATGCTCTGCTCCTGCTCAGGGCTGTGGTTATCACTGGCTGGTAAGTGTTCTTGTGGCCTTATAGGCAGGGTTGGCAGAGGTGCTTGGAATTAACACTGGAAATTTCCCATCAGGTGACTTAAGGAAAAAAAAAGGAGGCAGTGCAGTGGCTGAATGTAAACTGCCGGCCGGAGCCTGCTCAGACGGAAGCTGAAATCCGAAGCAGTAATGCAAGAGCTGTGGAAGTGGCAAAGGGAGTGAGAGGTTGACCCTATAATATTTTTTCACCAGCTTGTAACACCTAGGATAGATGCAACAAGTCCTTCTGCACCCCAGACTGGCACAGAATGAATTTCCCATCTGCCCATTTTCTACCACTGGAGCAGAGTCTGCAAGTAGGTTGACAGAGCAACTGAAATGCAGAACGCATCTTGATGTGTCAGGCTGTAATTTATATTTGTCATATTTCTAAAATCCCCAACGTATGCAACAGGGTGTGTTCTCCTTGTGTGAATTATTAAAGACGGGGTTATTTTAAGTTGAAGTCACGATGGCTCAGGAACAGCCATCCCGACTGTGTGCGTGCACCGCTGCAGAGTTTGTGTAGCGTCGTTGCAAGGCGGCGATACCTGCGGCTGCTGCTCCTTGAGCCACAACAGGCTGTTCTCCACCTGAGCTGTGAAGGGACTTGCTGTGCATCGCTTGCAAGCTGGTTTGCCATGTCGCAATGGCCCGTTGGAAAAAAAAGCAGGACTTCTGTGTTTTCTCCCTAGCACTGAGGGAGAAGTGCTGAGACTAACCCCAGCGGATCCAAACGAGCGGAGTGGGGAAGTGGCCAAGAGCTTGGAAGCAGTCCTGGGCTCCAGCCCTCAGCCCGAGTGGAGCGCAGCCCTGAGCTCAACGCCGTGGCATCTGTCCACATGGAACGTGACGGCTTTGGAGGACTGCACCTCTGCAATCCTCAGTTCCAGGAATGTTCTAGGAAGTGGGCAGAATCCTACTGATTTTGGTGAAAGCTGGAAAAGCCTGATTTCCCCTTGAGATTGCCTGCAGTCTCTGAGACCGCCGGTGTGGCACAGCAGCCCACGAAGTCCGGATGATGTTTAGGGCTAGGAGACCCACTCCCCCCCATTTAACCTGTGTGCTTTCCTCTCTTTATCGCCTTCCCTCTCATTCAACCAAGCCTCTTTCCCTGCAGCCGGCAGAAAACAGGCTTTTCTAGTTAATACCAAAATAAACATAGTACTGTCCAACATGAGAGGGAAGAGAGAAGGGGGAGAGCATGGGGCTCAGTTGTAAAAGGAGCACAGTAGGAGAGGGCTGCATATCCCAGCCTAGAGAGTGCTGGAGGTGATGCAGCACAGTAAAACACCAAAGGAGTCAGCAGAGCTGGGATGGGGCCCGAGTCCTTTTCTAGCCTCTGCAGCCTCAGGAGTGTTTGTTGTGGGATTTCTCTGCCTTAACATTTGGACAGGCACACTTTACGATCAGTGCTGAGCGCTTGGGGTTTGTTCCAGGGCACTTCTTTTTAGTGATGGGGAAAACATAAACAATTAGAGCAGATTCATTTCCCTACTTATGAACAAAAAATGTTAACAGGAATAAAACAGGAAGCAGAAAAAGAGGCTGGTTGGGGGTGAAAGGCCTTGCAGAAGATGCGTGCAGTAGAATGGCAGCATGCAGAAATCTCCAAGAATATTCTGGGCATCTGAATATTCTCTCTGAGTTACTCCAGGTTTCATCCACCCACCGGCAAAGATTAAAATAGTGCTGTTATATTTGCTTTTTGCCTAATTCGATTCCTTTCCCCAAGCAATATATATACACACACACAAAATAAATGGTTTGAAAAGTAGATTCAGCCTCTACTATGAAGAAGTAACCCATGGTCCTCTAAACCCCCCGGCAGAGCTGATTCAGACAGTCCTGAAGCAGTGGGATTGGATCTAGTTTGAATTTTACTTCTTGCTTTCTGTTGAATGCCCACACTCATTCACTTCACCAAGCAGCTGGAATCCCAGGCACATGGCAGGAGCCTGGCTGCTAAATAAGAAATGGCAAGGAGGGATATTCGGGAATCTGTACTGAGGCGCATGCGAGGCTCTCTGCACCCTGCGTGTGCCCTCTTCTGCTGCGCTGGTGATGCGTCTGATCGCCTTTTTACCTTTGTAAAGCTACTGGCCCTCTGTCCCACGGTCCTACTCCACTGAGTATAACCGCTTTCTCCATTTGGTCTTTATCTGCAAAGTCTTGGCTAATCTCAACCCAGAAATACAGTATTTCGTGCCCCAGTGTTAAAAGCAACAGCAATTAATACAGGCTTTCAGAGAATGTGACTTTTCTGGGGTTCCACCCCTCCAGCCGTGGATGCTTTAGCCTTCAGACAGGATTCCTTATCCCTGGGATGCCTTCACAAATTGGCCTCCTGGCCCTGGCTGGAAGGGGGTCTGCCTGTTTACACTCTGCTGTAGACCAGGGCCCATGCAGGCTGGATTGTATTTGGTGGGGCTTTTGAAGTGGAAACAATGCTGCTGTGATGGAGGAGGTTGGCAAACACAGAATGGCCAGGCACGTGGGAGGAGGAGGGGGAGGAAGAGGCCAGTCCCATGACTTTGTACCCAAATAGCCATCCTGAATGTCAGCGTGCCAAGTTCCCTTCACCCCAAAAAACCAGACCATACATTTATATCCTCTAGAGTTCACATCCTGATAAAGCAAATGGCCTGAAAATAGATGGCCTGGGCTCCCTGACAGAGGCAACTACAAGGTGTGTCTCTTCTTCGGAGAAGAGGCGGCTTGATCACCCTGAGCCTTGTGATCAAGGTTAACTGGGACAAGCCAAGCAGGACTGTGTCCGGCTGCCTTGCTGGGGGCTCTGGCACACGGCTCATCCAGCTCACTGAACTGGCCTCTGCCCATGTTTCTGCCATCTTCCCTTTCCCAGCACTGTCTCCAGGTATCCAGGAGCAAACTCAGAAGAACCTGGTCCTAGCCCATGCCTGCAATAAACTCTGGGACACCCACAGAGGAGGAAGGTGTCGGGTGCTATGTTGGAGGGATGTGCTGAACAGGAGAGCAGAACCGCCCTCACACCCGGAGGCAGCAAGTCCCCCGTGCTGAACCGCAGGCAGGTTGAGTCCAGCCCACACATCTGGTCCTGCCTTGTGTCAGTTTGCCCTTCCAAACTTCATCCCTGTAGGTACAGAGGCTGTTATATACATTATATAAGTTATATACATTTATATAAGGGGAAAAGTTTATCTTTTCCCCGTTACTTTCCCCCATCCACCCTCACATTTGATCAAACACTATTTCAGGGAGGCAGGTGCTCACAGAGATTTATGAGCTATATGGGCCTTTAACCTACACACGTCCACCTTCTTTTCTCTCAGCCGGGCAGACAAGCCTCTTCCCTCCACACCAAAGGCTGTCAGGAAATTGCTTGTGAGCACAAAGAAAGCATGAAGGACTTTGAAGAATCCAACCGTAGGGGCTGAAATTGTTTAAGAAGGAAGATTAGATAAAATATTTCAGAACATATGGGGCTTCTTGACCACTCCATTGTTGCCCATCCCCAGCTGTCAGACCCTGAGCAATCCCAGAAGGAGTTAATAGAGACCTGGGCAGGAGCCAAGAGCTCTTGCCGGAAGCTTATCTTCCCCACCAAAATATCTGATGTCTGCGGCTATGGACATGGTATTGTCCTCATAAAACACAACAATAACAACAAAACAAGCACTGCTATTCACAGCTCAGGAACAAGCCATAAAAAAAAAAAAAAGCACTGGAAATGTAAGAGTATTTATTAAAATGGAACCATGTGTTTCACATAGTCCCGTCTTCATAAGCTTGTGCACATCACACTGATGTTTATGTTCTCCTCTGGTGTGTGAGGGGTTTTTTCCATGCCTGTTAGTGATTAGCTGGAGGGAGCCTGAATGAACTCATGTCTCCAGTGAGTAGGACCAGGAAACCCTGCACACACTGGGTGATATACAGCTGCAGGAAAGACACAAACTTCCTGCGGAATGGCCTTGCTTGTGTCCCTGCAGAAACAGCCAAGGAAACACAAGAGACTGGACTGAAAGGAAACGGGAAAAGAGAAGATTCCAGGGTGAAAAGAGGAGAAAATTGTCCTCTGGCTCATTGCAGAAAGTCTGAATTCAAGCTCTGGATTGAGAATCTTCCCTGGAGATGTCCCCTAAGGCTCATGTGAAACTGGAGCAATCTTGTCCAGTACGGGTTCATCCAGGGAGGCACAGAGATGGCTGGGGCCACTAGCTGTGTATGTTTACGGCTTAAGCACATCACCCTCACCTTCGGTGGGGACCCACAGGAGAGTCAGCAGGTCTCTGGGGTCTCCACCACCCACTAGGTGTCCAGAGGAGGGCAACCAGCGGGTGAGGGGCTGAAGGCATGTCCTCTGGGGAGCAGCTGAGGACTCTGGGTTTGTCTCCTTTGGAGAAAAGGAGGATGAGGGGCAACCTCATGGCTCTCTGCAGCTTCCTGAGGAGGGGACGTGGAGAGGGAGGACCTGATCCCTTCTCCCTGGGATCCAGGGACAGGATGCATGGGAATGGCTCAAAGCTGTGTCAGGGAAGTTCAGACTTCAGCTTTTGACTGAGGTCAGGTGTGATGGACCATGTAGGTGACAGCTTTGGAAGTATCTCAGACCTCTGTGCTGAAATGCACACACATATTGTTTCTTAAATGAGGCGGCTAATCCTTGAAAAAACAGTGAAGCTCATTGTAAACTCTTCAGTAGCACAAGGAAAGAAGAATTTCTGGTCTTAACAGAGGTTTTCAATCTGTCTGAAGCCATTGGGGCATGAAGACAAGATGTGGCCAACAGCGCTTGTGGGTAACTTGCTGGTAATCTGCCTGTTCAGCTCCCTGCTCTGTGCTGCTCTAGGGGGATGCTCATGAGCACTGAGAGGCCCCACTGCATGCTGCAGAACACTTACTGAGCAAAGCTGTGTTATCGTAGATGCAACAGCAGCTTTGGTGAGTCCAGTCTTAGTCTTTTATTAAAAATGCAGACATACCGAGAAAGTTTGGAGTACAGATTTGGACAGGAATGCCCAGGGAAGTGGGTTCAGAGGAGGAAACCCAGGGGAAATGGGTATTCAGATATTTTTAGTTGAAACTGTCAATGCCATGGTTGTCATTTTTACGTGGATGAACAGCCTGGGGAAGGACCAGGAAGTTGTCACACATACAGGTGTGGTGACATTTGCATGGTGATACAGCTTCACAGAGCCAGAGGCCAGAAGGGACATTAGATCATCTAGAGTGACCTCATATGTATTAGAGATTACTGAATTTCATGCATTTATCCTGGTACTAGGCCTAATCACTCAATTTGACTAGTGCATTTCCTCCTGCAAGACATCCAGACTTGCTCCAGAGGCATCAAGAACTGGGGAATCCACGACTTCCTTGGCAGCTTGTTGCGATGGCAAATCTCTGTTACTATTAAAAATGCTTTCCTTATTTCTAATTGGTAATCATCGGACTTTGGCATCCAGCTGATTATGTTTTTTCCCCCAGTGGTAGAGAACTCTTTTCTATCCCACCCATTCTCCCCTTCCCCTAGTGATATTCATGCATGGCAACCCATTTATCCCTCAGACTTCCTTTTGTTTTGATAAACCAAGTAGATCAGCCTTCCCAGCCATGCGGCCAGGGACTTTCTTCAGGCCTTTGATCAGTTTTGTAGCTCTGTTTTACAACCGCTGTGGCTCAGCTCACTCCCTTTGATGGCCCTGTCCTTATTCTTGTTGAAAATTTGTCCAGTTTGGAGTCTGCAAATGTTCCTAGCAGTACTTTTACATATATTTCTGTGCCTCTGATGAAAGCATGAAAAGTCACAGGGCCATAAATATTACTGCATGCTCATGGTCCGTAACCATAACTGTCTTAAACAACTCTTAACCTGCTCAGTACAAACCCTACCAATGCCATTCTTGCAGTATCTGCTCTGGCAGCATCTTCCCTGTTACATCCACACTGTCCTTTAATCAAACTTGTTCATGAAACCTTACTAGTCCAGCAAGCTTCAGCTGTATTGATTGACATTAGCTGAACCACTAGCCTTTCCCTTGTCATTAAATTGCTCCCACAGATTTTTATTATAGACAGTACAGGGAGCAACACAGGCCATACAAGTTAAGCCTGTGTTATTTGGGAAGTCAAATTTGATTGTCATTCTGTTCCTTCAGGCTTTTAATTCCCCGTCTCGGTGAAAGTCTTGAACATGTACCAAAAATAAAGACTCATGGGAGTGGTGTCAGCGCACACCAGCACCTTTCCTGGCAGAGTTCCTGGTCCCTCCACCAGCTGCACCAGCCCTCCGAGGCCAACGTCCACCGCCTGCACCATGTCAGACGTCAGCCATGAGCTGCCTTTTTCAAGTGAATAAGTCATGTAGGTGTTGGCACTGAGGAAAATTTGCTTCTACTGTTAGTTCACAGCTGGCACCAGGCAGAGAGAGCTGAGAAGAAAGAGGGTGTTTGGCACCTCCCAGGGAAGGCAAAGAAGTAAGAGCTAAACTATTAGCTCGAATCTATATACGTTAAAAGGAAACAGATTTGCTGCTGGCTCTTGGTTTATTCTCTCATTACACTGAACTGGAAAAGAGACCCTGCAGGCGACAGACTAAAGACATTCAGGTTACTATGGCCAAACAATGACATCAGCTGATAGACTAACTCATAACAGAGGGTGATGGTGACTCGCACATGACCCTGACAAGCAGAGTCTGTTAATGAGCCAAAAGAATAAAAAGGAAAATCTATTTCCCCAGACCTTGAAATATTAATAATATTTGCAAGAGGACAAAATAATGATGCAAATCCCAAGAGACACAGAATGATCTTCTGCCAGACAGCCCAAGACACAAAGACGTCTGCTGCCTGTGTTTCTTGTGAGGATGCTAATGGCTGCACTGATCTCATGATTTAAGGCAGGAATCCTGCGTCCTTGTGCTGCGAGCCATTTGTAAATGGCCATTGTAACTGAATGCTTGGTGGACACAAATTTGTTCTCATCACTTTTGGCCTTTCTGTGTTTTTTGGTAATTCATTTCAAATGTATCCTGAAGATTTTGGATTCTTCTTAGACAACGGGGTTAGACGAGTAACCAGAGACCCTTGCATGGGGCTGACCATTGGTCTGTGATAGTCCAAGCTGACAAACCGCTAGTACCCAGGTTTGGAGCAAGGCAGCGAAGAGTCTTCAGCCAGTTACCGTGCACTGCTCAGGGGCTAAGTGAGGTCATGGTCCGGTTTCGATGTCACTGCCTTGTTCTGGGGCAGGAAGAGAGTTTAAGGACCTGGACCTGATCCACAATGTGATAGTTGTTTTCAGGGCAGGAGAACAGTCCTGTTAAACTAATTTGCATGGAACTGCTTCCCCCTCCTTTTGGTATAACATGACTTGTGGGTGGCAGACTCAGGCTTTGCTCAAGCATTTAAAATATTGCAGTTTACTGCAGGGAGAAGACAGGGCTGAATTTGCTGCTTGGGGTGGTTTGTTGTCTGTGGCACTGGATGCAGCTATGCGATGGTAAGGCTGTTCCAGCACACACTGTACTGTTCCAGCTCCAATGTTGCCTGTGTGGTCTGGCAGTGTTCGCAATACAGATGCAGTTTTGTGCAGCACCTTCTGCGGAGGCAAATCTTGGGACAAGAAGTGAAGAAAAGAATGCCTGGGCAGTATGAAACCTGGGAGAAGTTTGCATTTACCTACTGATTCTGCACAGGCAGCCAAATCAAAATCTGTGGACTTCCTTTGAACAGAACAAACCAACCACCGTATTACAGGTGACATGTCACTGGAGAAGAATTAAAGAGCATCCATCCAGGGCAACGCAGCTGCATGAAGCAATGCATGCTGCCTCAGTCAGCGATGAACGAGCCGACTGGGATATCATAGAATCATGGAATCACAGAAAGGTTTGGGTTGGAAGGGACCTTTAAAGGTCACCTAGTCCAACCCCCTGGACATGAGCAGGGACGTCTTCCACTAGAGCAGGTTCCTCAGAGCCCCGTCCAACCTGACCTTGAATGTTTCCAGGGATGGGGCATCTCCCACCTCTTTGGGCAACCTGTGCCGGTGATTCACCACCCTCATTGGAAAATATTCCTTTTATCTAGTCTGAATCTCTCCTCTTCTAGTTTAAAACCGTTACTCCTCGTCCTATCTCTTCAGGCCCTACTAGATACGGGAAGCCCAGTGGGCTCTTCAGTGCCAGGCTCCACCTGAAGGAACATACTGTGCTTCTCAGCAGGGCTAACTTGTCCAGCAACCTTTCCATCCGGTCCTTGGGGTGCAGCCACACAGTTTTTGGAATCAGAGTGCTCGACACAAGCCATACCGCACCATTTACCCTTGGGACCAAGGATAGTGGTCCCAGCAACTAAACAGACTAGGCACAAGGATAGTGCCTAGTCTACTTAGTTGCTAATATGGACATAGCCTCTGAGGAGTTACATACAGTTCCCAGTTGCAAGAAATAACTGACAAATTTCACATGGAAACTTCTGAACATAAAGTAAAATGCACTGCAGTTGAATTCAGTCACTGAAATGCCATACAAAACTTAGCCGCTGCCCTTCTGCTCTCCTACATTTCCTCACTAGACATTTAAACCCATTCCATTAAACTCCCATCAAAGCTGTGGAGGGTAACCCAGGTGTACTTCCACTTTGACGTGTCTCTTGATTTTCTAGTTATTCAGGAAGGCTATGGAAGGGCCTGTCTCTCGTATTCTGTAGCTGTAAGCTGCTGATTTGCTATGATAGTTCAGCTGGTGAAACAAAAGGTCACCTAGCAAAACCAGAGATGTTCCCATTCTGTTGGGACATCGTTAGATGAAGTTTTTGGACTAAATATTTGATAGTTCAGGATGAGTCTTTCCTTGTGCTTTTTCAAAGAATAGTCTCACACATTTAGTGCTTGCTTGCAGTGCTTTTCACTGCCCCATGCAGTACGCAAAAATACTTTAATCTGACCTTAAAATACAGCCAGCTCTGAAGCAGAAGACTGTAGTTATTTGACAGGATAGATCATTGCCTTCCGTTTTAGAAGCAGATGCAGAAAGGAGTGCTTGGGAAGAAAGCAGGTGCTCATAGCGAAGCTGGATTGTGGTTAGGCCACTCTTAGTATGCTTGGTCGACACTACTTAGGCTGCTGAACACTGACTGCCTGTTGGGTACAGGAGAATGACTCGTAACATGTTTTGACAGTCTTGGGAGCCTGATGGCCATGTGTGCTATAGAAGTTTACAAGTATGATTTTATTTAGCTTGCCATGGTTAGGGAGCTGAAATCTTGGTTATAAATAATTTGCTCAGAGACGGGAAGACTTGAATGAAAACACACAGGATTTCCCATCTTCTGTGTTAGAACTGGGCAGGACTGAAGACAAACCAAGACAGAACATAGGCACACAGGGGCTCCTCCACGTGTGAACATGTAGGAAGCACTGTGTAAGACCTTCACAGGACATCCACATCTCTGCCCAGGGATTCCTCTGGTGTGCATCCCTGTGCAGACATAGAGCTCCAAAAATGGTTTCTTTAAAACTCTCTGCTTTGAGTAGAGCTTGTACAGAGTTTGACGAGGCATCATGTGAAAGAAAATTATTAAGAGGCATCCTGCCTTTGCTTGAGAGTGAGTAGAGGTCTCAAGAAAGAGTTGGTGTTACAGAGTGGGATCTATTCAAGGAAGAACAATGCTGCTTTAATGCAGTGTTCTGCATGTCAGCAAAAATTAATAAACATAGATACACTGTGCTTCATACTTGCTTTTACAGCCCTTTACAGCCCTTGGCTTGCTAGTCAGCTGAAAGCTCTGGTGCTTGGCCAGAGTGCTAGGACACCTTCTTCTCAGTGACACTTCTAGAATTTATTGGGTTGAGATGGGTTGAAAACGTCTGCGTTTGAAACACCTATTGCCAGTCCAAAGAAGGATAGTGGGAGCATCCCTTATGGCTTGTCATTCACATTGCATGGTTCATACTCTGCTCCTGCTTTTGAAAGTCCTGAAGAATCACTTCTTTGAATGGCGCAGTACCAAACATAGACAGGTTTTGAAGAACAAAACTTCAGAGCGCGATGGTCTCAACCAACCTGAATTGTTTTGTCTACTGAGAAAGGAAAACAAAATACAATATAGCATCGTGCCTTGGCAGAGACCACAGCAGATGATCTCACAGGTCTTTTCCATCTGAAAAAAAAAGATCATACACAGGACAGCTTTTATTCTCCAAATAAAAAACTAATTAACCCAGCTGCCTTCACCTTTATGTAATGGGATGCTTGTTACTTGCCTCTGCAATCCATGAGGAGGTGAGTTCAGTCTGGAAGTGGGATCGGACAATGTGTGAGGAGGCACCTCATTTGGAAGACACTCATTAGTCACACAAAAGATGGTGCCTTGAAAGCCAGTGGGGAGAGGAGCGCCTGGCCCAGGACATGCACAGGACATCTTCTGAATCTGTGGTTTGCTCTGCTCTACTCTTGCTCAATACTGAGATGTCTGTGAGACACCCTCCAGCGGGTGCCTTCAGGGCTGCAGACTGGTGAGAACTCCCCCGTACCACAAAGGTCCTGAAATATCTAAAATCCTGCCTCTCCAACATGGGCGATGTTCATGACAAGGATGTCAGAATAGTCTCCACTCTACACCACAGGTCACCATAACACAGTGGTAGACTGGACCTGGGCCCAGCTCACAGACCAGTTTTATCAGACCCCAAGACACCTGACAGGACACATAGTTTGGTCAAGACTTCGCATTTAATCCTTCCCCCAAAACCGCCAGCATCTCTTTAGCCTTTGTACATGAGCTGACCTCCCAGGCTACCCGCCCTGCTTAAAAACCCAGCAGCTTTTTCACACGGAGGGTCCAGTATATTTTGTCTTTCTGTAATGTTTCCATGTTCACCTTCCTGCTTGAAATAATGAAATATAAAACCAGCTCATCTGCTTTTGACAGCAAGGACGCTTGCACACAAGAAACAAGGTTTTCTCCAACATTTTTGCTTACTTTTCTCATTTTTACTTCATCACTGAGCCCTTCTCAGCGGAGGGCTATGGGAAGATGCCAGGTATCCTCTTTCGTGAGTAATAGTAGAACATCATTCTTGGCCATTATCTAGTACTTCATCATGCACTCTTACCAAGGTTTTTCTGGGTGATCTTTCAGACCCTTCAGTACTTCAGAGTCCACCCAAACCAGGGACTTTTTCTGCAAAATAGAACAAATGCATTAATTTTAATTCATGGCACATACATTTTAATTACTTTTTTATTGACCCTAAATTTTACTTTAGGTCAACCTGAAATTTGCCCTTTGACCTAAAATGAAATAAGGCATTTGGTTTCACGTTCTATTTTATCAATACTAAGTAAGACAGGCGAAATTTGAGATGGAGCTGTCATTCTAATCTTAAAAACATAGGCTCATGTGGGTTGGAAGGGACCTCCAGAGATGTCTAATCAACCACCAGCCCAAAGCAAGTCCAGCCTGAGCACCTTGTCAGTCCATATCGAGTGAGAGTTATCTCCGAGAATGGAGATTCCATCATGGAATCACAGAATCAGAGAACGCTACGTAGGGGTTGGAAGGGACCTCTGGGGATCCCCTCGTGCAGCCCCTGCGTGAGCAGCACCCCCAGAGCAGGGGCACAGGACCGCGTCCAGGCGGGGTGTGAATGTCTCCAGGGAAGGAGACTCCACAGCCTCTCTGGGCAGCCTGGGCCGCTGCTCTGGCACCCGCACAGCAAAGGGGTTTTGCCTCAGATTTCAGTGGAACTTCCCGTGTTCCAGCTTGTGCCCATCATCCCTCTGGGCCTCTTCACAGTGTTTGACCAGTCTTTGTTAAAGGTTTTCTTTATATCTAAGCAGAATTTCTTTTGCTCCAACTGTGTCCATGGCATCTTGGCCTTTCATTGTGCACCTCTGAGAAAACCTGTCTCTGCCCTCTCTGTACCCTTCTGTGAGGTAGCTGTAGACAGTAACAAGATCCTCCTCCCTCTGCCTTCTCCTCTCTTCATTGAACAAACTCATTTTCCATAGCCTCTCCTCATACATCATGCACTCCAGCTCCCTGACCATCTCGGTGGCCTCTGCTGATATACTCCAGTACATGAGTGTCTTGTACTGGGGAGCCAGCAATTGGAGACAGTGTTCAGATGTGGTCTCACGAGTGCCGAATAGAGGGGAATAATCACTGCCCATGACCTGCTGGCTGCACTCTTGCTGATACAGCCCAGCATGTAGTTGGTCTTTCAAAGATGATGGAGAGCAGCCTCACAACGACTTCGGCCAGCACCATCAGCACTTTCAGATGCATCCCATCTGGTCCCCTGCGTATTTTTGTTTTGAAAATAAAGAAGTCTAAGAAATATAAAAACTTGAAGTTATCACTTTCCAAAAAATATATGTCCTTTGTTTTGACTGAAAGAATTTGCAGATGATTCCAGAACTCCAAACAATATTTCTTTTAGAAAATTTGCTTTCCACAGGAAATTTCTACCCATCACCATTTCAGATTTGTTTGTAAACTTTATGAAGTTGTGCTTATTGTAATTTTAACTAATCTGTCCTTTGTCGCATGTTGTAAAAAGACCACGTAACCACCTTACACTGAAAAGAGGGAGCTCTTGCCCTCTGCTCCCCTCCTGAACCTCTCTAGGCACTGTGGGTTCATTCCTTTGCTCTGTCTCCTTGCACCAACTGACTGCTCTGGGCTTGCATTGTGCGTGAACATGAACATGTTTTTTACTCATTTGTTTGCACTCAAAGAAAAAAGAAGGACATTCTGTCCCCTGGGGAATGACCCCAACCTGTGCCTTGCTCATGGCTGGGCTCAGAAGCCTGTGGACGTGCTTGAAAGGCGGGCGCAGAGCTCTGCCTGATCTTCCTCTTCAAGATAAGCTAGCTGTGGATTTCACCACACTATGAAGTGTATGAAGTGAGTCGTAGGAAGGGATATTGCAGCTTTCCCTGAAATTATCCTCTTGTTTTCACTTGAAATTAGTTCACATCGAATTTGCAGACTTTGGACCTTCCACTGGGGAAGTACGCTCATGTGGTGACTTGTGGATTGTTGATGTCCTAAAGAAAATTCCAGCTTCTCTATCTGAAAATTGTTTTTAGGCTTTGCCTTGGCAGATCTAAGCAGTAAGTGGCTGGAAATCCTGCATACGGCATTGAGCAGAAGTTCCTGGGATCTGGGGAGCTGGTCCAGTGTTCTCCATCTGTTCCAGCACCGTTGCCAAGTTAAACTTCTGTGCTACAGATTGCACAAAGGGGAGAAAAGAGCTACAAATGAAAAAAAAGGTTTGAAAATGGGGGACTTTGAATTTAACCAAGGGAAAAGAGAGTAACGTGGGCCTCTTTGGGGCTAGAGCAGACAGCTGTGGTGGGGAGACTTCACATCTGCCTGGACATGACCACTCGGTGGCTGTGAGGCTCCCCACCCCCACGAGCAAGGGCTGGACGCAGACTCCAGCCCACCTGAGGGCAACAAGAAAGGTGTTTGTATCCCTAATTTGAATTTCACAGGAAATGGAGGGATCGCCTTACTCCTGGCAGGAGAAGGAGGCAATTTTCATTCTAAATAAGGCAGCTCCCATGTCAAAAGTTCCACAGTGAAATCCCACTGCACTCACTGCATGGCTTTTTATGAATAAAATCTTAATAAATGTCCAGTGCTTGATTTTTCGCAGCAGACTTGCCTGGCTTTGATCTACACTTGCCTGGGCTCAGCACGGCTGCTGCTGCCTGCCAAGCTAAAGAGAAAAAAAGTTACTTTCCTTAGGTTTAAATAAAAGTGTGTTTTTTTAAACATCTTGGCTGTTGAGTTGTGTGTTATACATCATGCCTCGGCCCCATCCCTTCTCTCCCAATCCAGAGCGCACACTGAAACAATTTCCCTGTGGTTTCCCTCCTTGGTGGAGCTGAATTCCTAGAAGACAAAAGGAATGTTGCAACTGTGGTCACAAGCTCTAAGACTGCAAATCTTACACACAGACGGGAGCCTTGGCTTGAGCAGGACGCTGATAGCAGCTTATCATGAGTGGGTACCTTGGGTTTGATCCTTGCCGTTGGCTCCAGCGAAGCAGACGGGTCTGTCCGTCCCAATCCCAGCATGCGTCCCCATTCCCACAGGAACATAATGCCTCACGTGTGTGTGCAAAAGTAGGGAATATTTCTACACTCCTGGGAAAGGCAGAAAGTAGTGAGGATCTGATCACCTCCATTGGCCCCTGAGGTCAACTCATATCTTCCTGTGACTTCCAGTGGCAAACCCATCAGGACCTGGATCCGACCCAGTCCTGTCTAAATACCCCTGACTGAAACCCAAAGTCTCAGGATGGCGTACAGGCTCCCATCCAAATTAACCCACACTAAACTCAGGCAAAGCTGATAGAGCCAAGAATGCGTCTTGCTGGTGCTTGGGCAGTGGCCACAGCCCAGCTGGACCCAGCTTTCCTCCATCTGCCCCAGAAGGCTGATTCAGGCAGGTTGGCCTCACGCGGGGCGCTGGGGGAGAGGTGGACTGGTAATGAGAACCTCGTTCCCACCAAAGAGGTAATGCTGCTCTTTGGGCTTGTGCAAGTAGGCTTCCAAAGCAGCGTGACAGCAGTGTCAGCATGTCCACTGCCCTATGGCTCTGTTCCTCCAGGTGTCACAGGCTTCTGCCGCGGCAAACGGGGAAAGCCCTGGGAAAGAAGCAGTTGGCAAGTGTCATCTGCCCAGGCATTCAGAGCATAGGGCTGTCTCCTGCTAGCCAGGACACGGTCCCCAGCTGGGATCCCATCCTGTTGCAGAGGGAGGCTTGGGCTTTTCTCATCACTCCGGGATGACTCCAGCAGGACCTGTGCGAGGCCAGCCCTACTGCAAGGGCAAGGCCACTCCAGGCTCCGTTGGTGTCTGTGGGCCATCCAAAACAGTGGTGCTTCCTCTGCCAGCTTGGATCTGAGCGCTGACAGCGTGAGCAGAGACTGGAGGATTGCTCCTGGTCTGGATATCTAGAAGACAGCTGCCCTTTTCTGCCTGACCTCAATCTTTTCTGTCCATCATCAGTGAGCATAAATCTGGACAACGTGACCCAAAGGACAAAGAAAATAAGTAAGTGCCATCCCCTGCTCTGAATTTGGCATTTCAGCAACTCTGGTTTTATCAGGCCTTTCTGCTTTTAGAAATCTATGAAACAAAAGACCCCTTTAACTATTAAACGCTCTTGTTTTTGCAGGAGCAGCAGCAGGACTCTCTGCATCCCGCTCTGGGAACTGTTAGCAACAGCAAGGCTGATGGCTGTGAGCTGTGGTTAACACATCACTGTCCTGCGTCTCTCCCGCTGGTGCCCTTTCTTCTCGGGTTTGACTCCTCTCCCCCCATCTCCCACGGCTTCCAGCACCTGCAATAACACCCCCACCAGCCCCGCGAGCGGCCGGGTTGCTCAGTGCAGCAGGAGGTGGCTGCTCGTCCCTTCCCCTGTCCCTCTGCTGCCTGTCACTTGCTGTGCTGGAAGTGAAATACCTGTCCTCACGCCCCGGGCTTCCCTTGCTACACCCCAAGCAGGCAGCTGGCTTTCTAGAATTACAGTGATTAATGGTAAAGTGTGGCCAGTGAGGACATTTGCAATAACAGACTCCCCTCCTCCCATAAATCCTGCTATAGACCCTCTTACCTTACTTGGGGAAGATCTTATTGAAGAACACTTTTTTCTAGAAAAAAAGCGCCCCAGACTTGCTTTTGTGAGGGCAGCTCCTCCAGGGCTCCCCCCAGGCGCTGATGGCTGGATCTGGAGCCTTTACAGTGCTGGTCCACGCCAAGGTGCAATGCACCCGGGTTATTTTAGGGATCGGCCGTGGGGTAATCCCTTGGGATTTTGGGGGGGTTTTGGGTTTGGCCTTGTTTTGGTGAATTCTAAAGGGTGTCTAGACAATGCGCAGGGGTGGAAATATGCCGTGCTCCAGGAGGTGAAAGCCACTGCTATTTCCCATTGTCAGTAGACGGGCTAATGTGCATTCTTCTGGGGGCATCCGCTGTCACTGACCTAGGCAGATGGCTGCCTCCTATTAACTGTCCACCAGATCAGAGGGTGATTAATGAGGGAGAAAATTTCTGGGGGTGGCCATAGATTCTTTGCTGCGGAGATCAGAGGGAGTCACATTTTCATGACAAAGGCAAGGTACTGGAACATCACTTAACCCTTCCCCTCACAGGCTGCGCTGCTCTGGCGATAAGGGTGGGCAGCTCTCCAGCTGTTTTAAGCCTTAGACAGGAACCACCTATTCCCTGGGCTCATCCCTCCCTTTCCACTGCCTGAGTGAGAAAAGAGCTCATGTCATGAATCCCAGTGCCTGTATGTCCACACAGGACCTTTCTTTTTACTATATGTTTTAGGCAAACAAATGTTACTGGACTCAGCAAAAGGTGAGGCAGCAAAACGATCTGGGTTGCGTTATTTAGAATATCAGAAAAGATGATAAAACAGTCTGGTTTGATGTTAAAACCCTGTTGATCTGTACGCTAAACTGGAAAGCAAATGAAACAGTTAATGTTGTAGAACAATTTCCCCGAGGAAACCTTTGTCTGAATTTGTTCCTGACTGTCTTTAACTGCTTTATGTGGTGCTGCTGGCTTCCACTTTTGATCTTAAATAAGTTATGAAATTTGATGAGAAGTTTCTGGAAATTCCCCGCATCTGTTTTTGACTCCCATTCACTGCAGAAGCGTGTTTCGAAGGAAGATGGCATCATGTCCCCAGCTGGGGGTGCAGAAGCTGAAGCACCATGTCATGAATGTCCCTCAGCAGACCTGAAGAAAGATGGAACTTGACTCTTGGGATCTGCCTTGATCTCACAAAAATCACTTATATTATAGAACAACCAGAAAGAGCATCAAAAGCATATTGGCGAGGTAATATTATGTGGCAGTCGTGCTCTTGGGGTATGCCTTTTGCTACAGGAAAAGCACAGGTCCCTTGCCATGCGTCTGCCTTGCAGACTGCCCGCAGGCCACCTGCCCAGGTGTCATGGTTTTAGCCGGGATAGTTAATCTTCTTCACTGTAGCTGGTGCAGTGCTGTGTTTTGGACTTAGTATAACACCGATAACACACTGGTGTTTTAGCTGTTGCTGGGCGGTGCTGAGCTAGTCGAGGACTTTCCCAGCCCCTCATGCTCTGCCGGGTGCACAAGAAGCCGGGAGGGGAGGGGGCACAGCCAAGGGAGCCGACTCAAACTGGCCAAAGGGATATTCCATATCGTACGACGTCATGCCCAGTACATTAACTGGGGGGAGTTGGCTGGGGGAGAAGGCAGCGATTGCGGCTTGGGGACTGGTGGCATCAGTCAGTGGGTGGCGAGCGGTTCCATCACTTTTTTTGTTTTGGTTTGGTTTTATTTTTTCTTTTTCCGGCTTCATTTCTCTCTCTCATTATTTTCCTTTTGGTTATATTATTATCATCATTATCATTATTATTATGATTATTATGATTATTATTATTATTACTACTATAATAATAATGATGATTATCATTACCATTATTACTATTACTGTTTTATTCTACTTATTAAACTGTTCTTATCTCAACCCACGAATTTCCTTGCTTTTGCTCTCCCGATTCTCTCCCCCATCCCACAGGGGTGGGGGGAGTGAGCGAGCGGCTGCGTGGGGCTTGGTTGCTGACTGGGGCTAAACCACGACACCAGGCCATCAGACATCGTGCTACCTTGCCATGTTTACTTGGACACGGGTCCCTGCATGCTTGGCTGCACGGCTCCTGCCATGCCAGAGCCTGAATTGCAGGTTACTGGTTTGTACTGTCAGCAAACCCAGCCTGGAAGACAGCCCTGGAGCTCTGTTAGCTTGCGGTGAGGCAGACTCAGGGGATGTGGCTTCCCGTTCCGTTACCCAGCTAATCTGAGCCTGGCCTATCTCTGGACAAGTCCTGTTCTTAGACGGACAGGACTCTGGCCGCGCTCCGCCACTCTGGAGCAGCAGCAGGAGGAAGGGATGCTCGCAGGTTGTACTGGAACATCCACCTGTCTTTCAGGAGGAGTCCAGGGGTCACAGCTCCATCAAGGACCATCCTCCTGCCAAGGAGGAATGGAGCCCACGGTCACCTTTGCCCCGGCGCGGCTATCTGGCTTCTTAGGGTCCTTCTCCTGGCCTCCTCCACCACCGTCGTCGGAGTAGCTGGTCCTCGCGATGGCAGCTCTGCCCACTAGCAGCATCCCACGCCCTGGCACCACAAAGCTCTCAGGCAGGGCAGGTTTATCAGCCACGTCCACTTTGCTGTATCCTCCTCAGACCATTTTACACCAATCCCTTTCAATAAAATCCCTTAATTTCTTAGTTTCAAAGCTAGAGAGAGCAGCTGTGGGCTTGCCAGGACGCAGCCTTGCAGGGAGCTTGGAGCAGCAGCGTAAATCCCACATTCCCTGACCTCAGTTCTCAGCAAGAATCTGAACACAAGATTTATTTCTTTTTTTTTTTTTAAATGACATCACAATTAAGAACTGTTGCTGTCCTGACAGCAATTGTGTCATCTTGCAAGAAGCAACATGTACTAATTTTAGCGAATGCATTTTTTAGATTACGCTCAATGAAGTCAGACATGGAAAAAGTTAAAGCTACTTTAACTCAGCTTTGTTATATGCTTTTGACAGTCACTGATATGACTGAAGACGTCATCTACGCTTTTGTGCAGAAATACAGGAAAGAGGTGTAACATCAGAACTGACACTGGTGAGAGAGACAGAAAAAGCCAAATTCCCACCTCTCATTATATCCATAAGACCCTGATACCATGTATTGCCCAGAGAAAGAGCCATGAGATAGCCAAGTCCAGCATTAAAAAGAAAACGTTGAGGCTAACAGCTGCCTAGGTGACTTTAAACATCCTCCCTGTGCATTTTCATGATTATAATGACATTAATTAATGAGGTTCTCATGCTGTTTTTCCATAAGAGTGTCACGTGCAGTGCATGTGATACCTGGAGCTCACAAGACGAAGGGGTGATCTTTTTCTCTACCCTGTCAGATGGCCGTATGCATTATTTATTGCCCACAGTTCAGTCGAGGCACACGAGAGACATGGCAAAAATTGCTGGACCAATGCTACAAAAAGCTGGTAAATCTCTACCGAGTTTGTCAACTAGTTTTGACAGATAATGAATTATTTGCAAGTCTTTCATTTCACTAATCGTAAAATTATATGCTGTACTTTTTCCTTTCAAAATGATATTTTAGGAGCTTGAATAAATATAATAATTTAAAATTAATTTAAAACCCCTCCAAAACCAAAAGTAAGTGCATTGTTTAAAGTCAAATTATATGTTCATGTCAAGCTAAAATGTTCGTCAAATCACCCCTAAACAACTCTTCCTTTCTCTTCCTTTATTTTTCAGTTTGTCCAGTGCAACAAAAAAAAATCAATTACTTGTACAGCTCTATTCTAAGCACAAAATTAATAATAATAATTAATTACAAGCATTTTTCCACTTTGCTTCACATATTAAAACTGAAATACTTCACAAGCAGTTTATCTTCATGACAGCCCTGTGAACTAAGGCGAGGTGTTATCCTGTTTTACAGGCAGGGATCTCAAACGCAGCGCAGCTGGCACGAAAAACTACTTGCTAATTTTGAGAGGCTGGCAACTGATTTTTTCCTATGATATTAATTTTACAGCAGTTCACATGCTTTCAAAGCAGTTTGGGCCCTCGGAGTTTTCTTTGGGTACAATTTGGAAGCTACAAAGGCCAAGTTAAGAAAATATCTCTAACTTAATTACGTTTGTCAGTCAGGCAGCCTTAGTTAAAATGGTGGTTACTGTTCCTGCCCTGTAGCAAAGTTTGCTCCAGGCAGATCTGTCATGTGATCGATACGCATCTGCCTTTATTTCTACAAACAGGGATTCTCCATTTGACTCCTAAAAACTAGGGAAGGCCAGCTGCTTTTTATTTAGGGTCATTTTACATGGGCTGGTTGGGAGTGCATATAGCCATCCTCATTTAGCTCCTCATTTAGCCATCCTCATTTAGCTCCTCACCCTTCAGAGCTTTTCCCTGGTCTTCAGAGCTTTTCCCTTGCAGAATTTTCTGGACCCTGAAACAACCCAGCTGAGAATCATCAACTCTTCCACCACTTCTTGTTTCTCAGGGGGCTGATGCGCAGCCCAGTATTGCCTGAAAGAAAGAAGACTTTCCTCCAAGTCCCTCTCCCATCCCAGCTTGAGGTCTGCTATGAAGTTGAATTGGATGTGAACAGCAGAGGTGGGTTACGCGCTTGAGGTATTCAGTTGCCTTCTCCACAAGGCAACCGAAGGCCAACCCAGGAATGATGGGGGTGAACGTATTACCGTGGACAAAAGCAACGCCGAAACACCCAGCCACCCAGGGGGAAAGCAGATGGGCAGCTAGACAAACGTATGCGAGTTTTTGTTGCTCCCTGTGGCCAGCAACAAGCATTTGATGGCAGGGAAATAAAGAACTGGTTGGAGGCTTGAATGAGACTTTGGAGGAGATCTTGCTGGGATGCCTGAATCCTGGGGCTGGCTATGCCCTAATCACATGCAGCTGTGCTGAAAAGCCCTGCTCTAGAAAATCAGGGAGGGATCTAAAAGCATAGAGGTTTGCATATGTTGGAGGGATTAAAATGCTTCTTAACCTTCCAAAGTGGAATGCAGGGGAAAAAAAATAAAAGAGCCTATTTCCCTCGCGTGCCAGTCATTTGTAGGGCTGCGTCCCACCGCAGCCCTCAGGGGAGGCTGCCGAGAGAGAAGGGCAAGTGTACCCAGGAAATGTTAATTAAATGTGTTCTCTGAGATCAGTTACATGTGAATTAACAGAGGAAGTGGATCGAGCAGGACCGTGCCAGAGGTGAGACACAGGATAGCATCTGTTCTAAGCAAAAAGAACAGTCTTCGCTAGCCCAGATACCCTAGACTGTAGACCCAAATAAAATCTAACCAGCGTTGCAAATGCTTTCCAAAAGTAAAGATCCATGGTTGATTTGGCACCTGGAAAAGAAACAAGAAAACGTCTCCATTTATGTAGTATCAACTGCTTTGGGCACTTGAAAGTCTGTTTTTAAAATATTTGGTGGTCAAAAGTCACAGATAGATTTCTAGGAGCTTCTGCAAATATAAAAAAGACCCTGCATGCGTTTTTAGGTGTCAGAATACCTTTAACTATCCACATAAACAGCACGATGATCACAATATAGGAGTTAGCAAGGATTAAACTAGACTGGACTGGAAAGGGAATCTTTTGCCTCAGCAGTTGCCACCAACTTGCTGTGCCCTTGCGAGGGAGGAAAATGTAGTTTCTTGTGCCCTTATTGCTCTTTTGCTCTGTACGATGTTCCAGTTTTGCCATTCTCAACCAGGTAAAATCCACATTTATTTTAAACTGAAACAGGTATTGCGGGATCAGGCCCAGGAAATGGGTTTTGTATCTCGTTGAGCTCTACAGAGCACTGCAGGCGTGTTGACAGAGCTGCATTCCTTGCAATGCTCTGTTATTGGCTGCCTGCGAAAACGAGCTCTGCCTTTTCCCTGTTAGTCTCCACAAGTTTGCTGTTAATTAGGCTGAGCATCATTCTGACTTCTATAAAGCTAGTAGGGGGTTGATTAGGAAGAGCAAAAAGAACAAAGAAGGCAGCGAGGACATTTCAAAGAGAGGCAGGAGAAGGGATGACAGTCTCCCTGTCGGCTTGGGGCTTGCCCTGGAATTTCTGCACCTCTGTGAACTGATCCGATAGCTGCATTTGAACCCTCATCTGCTGGGTGTAAAGAGGTAACCGAGCTCCGAGCCAGATGGTGGGATGAAAAGGAGGCGGTCACCTCACCGGGTGCGTCGTGCACAGCCGTTTGGGTTCCGTTTGGTGCAGAAACTTCTCTGAACCTCTTTGACCTGAAAAACAGCTTGATTTGGGCTTTCCGGGGAGGCTTTTGGCATGCCGTCGTCCGCGCTGGGGGACTTCCACCTCCTGGAAAAGCTGTGGGTGTGCAGTGGCACGGAGCAGAGGGAGCTCAGAGAGGAGGAGGGCCATGTGCATTTTATTAGACATTATTTAAAGAAAAGCCATCAGTAATGATTCCTAAAGCAAGAGGCAGAGGAAGGATTTTTTTTTTTTTTTGCATGGAGCAAAAGGGTGGAATTAGACTCAGAGCTGTCATTCAGACAAAATTCTTTCTTAGAAGAAAGACATAGTAACACCAACAGGTTTTTTAAATATATTTATTTATTTTGAGAAAACGCTTGTAACTTCAAAGATTTTTTTCTCGTCTGGAGCCGAGGTAACTTTTGAGCGTGAAGGTTCTGGGCTGGATCACCTATCCTTCAAGCCATCTCTCTTTCCTTAATTGTTTCACATTAGTTGTACTAAGTACAGGAAAATGATCAGCAAGAAAAGTGCCTTTTACTTGAAAAATGTCTTTTTTTTTGCTACTGTTAACACACCATCATTTTTCAAAAAAAAAACCTAAAAATTAAGAGTAAGTCCCAAATTGAAAATGAATTATTTTTCACCAACTCTTTTGATGTGAAGTCACTGTTACTAATCCCCTCCTGCCTCCTGCAGCTCCAACCTAAATTTGGGACAAGCGGTCACTGCATCCAGCTGAACTGAAAGCGTTCCCTAATTAACCGAACCAAACGAGTCCTCGGCTCGGAAGGAATGGCTAGGTGATAATCGTGTCTGCATTCAGACGTCTCTTGCTAAACCCAACCTCTCCCCCAGCCCCTCCTTGAAGTTAAAAACTTTTGGCTGAAGAATGCGGTAGGGTTGTCCTCTCGCTACTCCCACTCCTCCTGCACCCCTTTCTCCGCCGCAAGGCCCTCCCCCTGTCCAATTTGGATGAGGCTGTACCTTTTCTTCTCTCCTTCAAGAGTGAGGGTTTTATTCCCTTCTTTTCTGCCCAGATCTCCACTAAACAAAGGAGCTCTGGGCACATCACCAGTTCCAGGACGTAAAGGTATTTAAACAGTTTCAGACTAAATCCAGAGCTGTAGCTAAGAGCTGATTTCTTTCTCTTTATCTGCCTAATTGCTTGTCTGCCTAATTGTATTTTATTGTGTTTTGCACATTGTTTTTAATTGATTGATTTAATTTGCACACTCAAAGGCATGGTTTTGAAACGTCTTTCCTGATTCCCTCCAAACTTGCAAATCAGTTTGAAATCTGATTTAGTGATTGATTCCCTCTTTGCTTTGTCAGTGTATTTCTTACAAGTGGTGTTTGATGGAATTTCTCAGAGCTGAAAATAATTTTTGAGCCTCTTTATTTTTTTAAACTTTCTTTTGATGGTGTAAATGACTTTTCCATACTCTCTTAGTAAGACTTGTGTGAACGCTCTCAGAGTACGTGCCTGTGTATCGATCATTTGTCATGCTTCTAATTTCTCCGCGAGGAAATGGATGCATCTGGACTTTCTTCAGTTTAAATTTCTGCACGAAGCCTGGAAACCTCCCCAAGTGCAGAACTTTATGCTTTTTACAACTTCTTTTTCCACCCGTGCTCTACCTCGGGAGCTCTGGGAGCAGAGGAAACGCTCTCCCTTTTGTCTCGCTGAAGATAATCATATCCCAGCCTTCAGCAGACAGGCGTGTGTAGCAAAGTAGCAGAGCTCTTGCTCTTACGGCTGCAGGAAGGGCAGTTTCTTTGTCTCTGCCTGTGCTCCCAGCCCTGCCTTTTCCCTTCCCACTCTGTCTTTCTCATTCACTGCATTTGAAATATTAGAGCCTGAAAAATGCATGCCCTCAAGAGCTGAGAGATTCCCAGCTGGGACACTGGGAGCAGTGGGTGGGTGGTGGTTGGTTTTTTTTTCTTTTTTTTTTTTGGTTCGGACACATTTTCTGCCTTGTCTGGGCTGATTTTTTTTGCCTGCTTTGGGGCTGGGCTGGAACGGGAAAGTGCTGCTGTGGGAAAGCAAGGGGGACAGTTAGGGGAGGCTCGGGGGCCCTGTCCCTCCCCGCAGGAGCGGACTCGGAGCCCGTGCCTCTCGCAGAAGCAGCAGATTATTTCCACTCTGGGGTGGAGAGGGGAGACCAGTGAGGATTCTTCCCTGAAGGAACAAACTTTTGGGGTCTCGAGGTGAGAGATGCTTTCTGACCCTCTGCCGGCCAGGAGGAGGATGGAAGGGCTCCCCAGCCCCATTTTCACAGGCAGGACTGGGAGATTTGGGGAATGGGAGGGGGGTGATGGGGTTGGGGGGGAGGAAGAAGAGGCAGTAGGAGAAGGGGGTACAGTCTGTGGAGCACGTTGCTCTGCGATCTGTTTTACAGCGCCTTTTCGTCAGGCTTTCTCGTCACCTCCCTGGTCTCCCACCCTGAGCCCAGCCTCGCAGCCCTGCCTGCTCCTGGCACCCCATGTTAGCACCCTCATGCCGAGGCCGTCGGCCTCATCACAGGCGGCCACCTCGGGGAGTCGCTGGATGGCACTGTGACCCCCGGGGGGGTCTGTGTTGCGCCAGGGTCTGTACCCCTTGCCCAGGGCTGTTTTCCTTTGCCCCTCAGTGCCTGGAGCCTCTCAGACCCAGGATGGCTGTAAGGACTAAATTAAAGCTGCTCCAGAGACTGCTGTGGGCTCCTTCTCCCCTCAGCGCCCCATGGCACGGGCTGACCCCCAGCTTCCCTCTGGGCTCTGCCCCTCAGCTCTGCTCACGCCAGCCCCAGGTGGGACCCCTCCGCCATGTCACCTACCCCGGGGGGAAGCAGGTCTCATGCCTTTTTTCCCCAGGGAAGGGGTCTCGTTCATCAGGACGGGCTTGCTCAGGGCGGGAAGTCTCTGGGGGCTGAGGACCTGCCCTGGTGTGATCCAGGGCCAAACCCCAGACCTGGCCCCTGCCCGGCTATGGCCATCTCGCAGGCTCAGTTGCTGGCCCCAGCCCCGGAGAGCTGGCCACGCTGTGCTTGCCCCAAGGTGCGTCTGCAGCCAGAGGTGTGAGGGGTCTCCTTGCTGCCTCTGTTGGCCCACTCCCCACCTCCACAGAGGCTTTGGACCCCGTATCATCCCCCTCCCTATGGCCTCTTGTGCTCGGCTGCCTGTCGCAGCTCAGGGGCTCTCCTTCCACATCCCTCCAGCATGCCCAGCTCTCCACCTTCTCCTCTGACCCTTCACCCTCATGGAAACCAGGCTTAGCTTAACGCGCCATGCTCTAGCCCCAGCTCACAGTCTTCCATCTCACACCAGCACATGACAACCGTGTTGCCTACCTTGCCCATAAGCCATCCTCCAGCAAGGCAGCAGGATTGGCGTACCTGTCCCTCTGATGGGTTTGCCGCAGACCGCTCCCCTCAGCCAACTAGAATTACCACG
The DNA here is from genome assembly GCA_013400875.1 of Anhinga rufa. Taxonomy (NCBI): domain Eukaryota; kingdom Metazoa; phylum Chordata; class Aves; order Suliformes; family Anhingidae; genus Anhinga; species Anhinga rufa. The sequence continues at coordinate 58,982 of VZTV01121166.1, forward strand.
TATCTGGGAGGTTGTTTTCCAGCAGCAGATCTCCGTGCTGTGGCCTGTCTGGAGTACGATGCAGTAGAACAGAGCTGTGGGACCTAGGAATATGGTCCATAAATAAGATCTGCTCTTTCTTGAAGTTCTGGTCTCCTCTTGCTTCATAGCCCTGCATCTCCTGTTGCTCCTCGGAACCAAGGTGCTATGCCAAGGTCAGTATCGTAACCCACTGCCATGGCAGGCCCAGGACAGATGTGCTTTTGTCACTCTTCATTTTTCCATCAGGAGGGCAGGAAAATGGATGCAAGGGCAGCACCATGACTCTTGGAGACCTTCTTTTGGTTTCCAGCTCTTGGGAAAGAAAGGTTTGGCAGTGCTGTGGTAGGGAATGACAGGGCGAACATGTTGGCTGCATGTACAAGGAGCCAAACACGGTGTGACTGTATGACCCCACTGTATTAACTCCGGGGAGGGGCTGCCTGATGATGATCAATCATTTTAAAAATGTGAAAGCCCTTAAGAACATTTGTGTCTCTCTCTTCCTCTTTCCTCTGTCTTTGCTTCTAGAAAGGGAACGGCAGGACGGCACCTTGGCACTTAGGGGCTGCTGCCGAAAACCATCCTCCACCAAGGCAGCAGGGACCCTCCAGCTGGAAGAATCTTTCGGGGCAGCCGGGGAAACTGAGGAATCCGTGCCATCATGGGGGTATTATGGCTGGCCAGGTTCATGCTGGGATGTACAGCAGTTATGTACGTGGAACAAGCCCAGGGTCAATATGAAGGGGACTTGCAGACAGACAGATTTGCAGGCTACGAGGAAAGACAGCCAGCAAACAGAGTGAGAAGAAGAGGCCAAGACACTTTACGAGGGTACGTTTAATGTTCTTTTCTATTTTACAAAGCAGAACTTGGTTTGTTGTCGTAGCGCATAGAGACATGCTTAGAGAACTGCCTTTTCTGCCCTTTCCTTGAGCTCAGGAAGGAGTCTGCTCTGCAGACCTATGGTGGGAGGAAGGCTCGTGCCACAGGGGACAACCAAGCAGCCTCCCATGCGAGCAGAGAGCTGTGTGCTGAGCTCGGCTGCTTTGTTCAGTGCATCGCAGCACCTTAAGGCTCACCTGCCAGGACTGTGAAGAGCCATCGGCACCCTGCCTGTTTGTGGGAGGGGTGGCTGGGGCTGGGCTTTCCACTATCGCTAGTGGGGATGCTGTCAACTCAGGTTTTGACCCTAGAGTCGTCTTTGGCTCTGTGCTGCCTGTCAATGCTCTGGGCTGCATTGCGAGGTTGTTGCCTCCGATGGCTGCTTTTACATGCTGATTGTTGCTGACGGGAAGGTGTCACACCAAGTCCCTTGTGCGGCATAGTTGTGGCTTGTGTTCTCATCTATAGACAAATCAGTGCGAGAGCTGGACCCCGTGAGCGTTTTCCACCTGAGGAGGGAGACAGGGCTCAGCTAGAAAATCCTGAAGCTTGCGCTGGAGCTCGGCTGTATTTGCATGCTCTCAAGATGGTTCCTGGCCCCAGCATTGATTCTGGGTTATTTTAAGTCTGCCTGGCTGTAGTACTTGGAAAGTGTTCCTGTGTCAGTGGGCAGAATCAGAGCAGAACGTGATACACGCGCGAAGCCTGGGCTGTGCCAGAGTCCTCCGGCACTTGCTGGGGAATGCTTCTTGAATGGGATGGAGCGCTGTGCTTTCAGCCCAGACTGTCAAATGTGCCGTGTTTGGGCTGGAGCTGGAACACAGAGCCTGGCCGTGGAGCTGCCAGGGGCAGGGCCGTGGGGCTGGCGGCATCCGCTTTTGGAATTCAAACGTGCACGGCCACTCCCTCCTGCTACGGCGAATTCGGAAAAGGTGGACAGCAAGGGTCCTGGGGGTCTGGTCTTCTCAAGACTAGCTACCTAAAGCAGCCATTAGCTCCCTCGCAGGGTAGGGACACCCTGTGTCTCCCCCGGTATGACCCATAAATACTTTTGCCATGCTCCTCTCTAAGTCCATCATCCCTCAGATAAAACATCCCAAATCTTTATGACTAACGGGGATGGAGGCCATTTCTTGAAAAGAATGGGATGACAGTCTACCAGATCCAGAGACTCCTGTTCAGCCTGGCTGCCCAGGGCTATATGTGATTGATTACTGTGCTCATAATGGGGGTAGAAAGGATTGAAAGGGGTTGATGTGTGCATGAATAATCCTGTCTCACACAGCCCTGTGAAGAGAAAGGAGGGGCAGAGCAAGGAAATGATGAGTATTTCCATTCCCCCCGGCACTGAGAGAAGGTCACTGGTGCCCAGTGGTCTTAGAGCACTCCGTGATTTAGGTGACCAGATCCTGTTTTCAAAAACGATTTACAGCTTAAATCCTTTTGACTTTGGGTCAGTCTGAAGGGTTCAAATCCCAAATGCCTTTTAAAAATGAAGCCCAGATTCCCAAGTTGGAAATTACTTCTGAAAACCCTTCTCTACTTTAAAGCCTCAGACATGGACCAACATTTAAGCAAAGTAATAACAAATTATCAGTTGTGTAAGTTCCTAAAGGCCACACAGTAAGTTTGAGACAGGATTAGAATCAGGCCTGAAGTGTCTGGCTCCCAGTCTCCTGCAGGGAGCTGAGGACGACTCTGCTACCTCCTTCATTTTCTCTTCTGCTTTCCTCATGCCCTCTGAAGCAATTGCTGTAGGAAAAGAAAAAACCGAAACCCACTGGGATAAGTGCAAAGGCTGTTTAAGGAAGTCTGTGCAACTATAATTTAAGACAACTGAAGAATCATTGTTTCTTGGCCCTTGGGAGAACAGTCTTGTTTCAAGGGAGGGAGCCATGGTGGGCAACACAGGGGGAGCTGGCTAAACTCCGTGGCTGGAGCTTCTGCCCCAGGCGCTTCCCATGCTCTGTGGCAAGTGACCCTGATGGACTCCTAGGTTTTGTGTCCAAATCTCTCCTTCAGGATTTCCAGCCGTTCAGCAATCTGTCTTTAAAATCTCTATTTTATAAGCAGATAAAAACCACTTGAGATAAGAAGTCTATTGAAGAGTAATGTTTTAAATAATGCTCTGCTGGGCTTAGCAAGAAGCTACAGATGTCACCAGCTGCAATGCTGTAGATGAGTCTGGCACACAGTGAAAGCCATCTCCTGCAGAGCCACAGACCCAGTAATTTTTGTTGTAGATTCCCCAAAGAGCGCTAGTCCCTCATCCTCTATGCTCTGCCTTGAAACAATTCTGGAGAGTTGCAGTTGTGGATCAGCATCTTCCCTGACCTGGGTTTTGCTGCCTTAAGGTATTAGGATTCTTTGCTGCTGTGAAATTTAACTGAGTTTGATACACTTCTTTGGGAAAATGAGATGAGTCATAATTTAAGGTTTGGTTTACTCAGACCAGCACTGCAGTAGCAGAAGAAATGAATGAACAGTGAGTTTTCTTGGTACAACTTCCAATGTAAAGGAAGGTAGCTTTGTCTTTTTAAATTTGGTGTTATTTTACAATGTGGGCATGCAGGTGGCTTATCTTGACTATTCCAATCTGTGGAATCATCTATTCTGTAATGCCACACCTCTAAACATGTTTATCTCTGGTGTCTGTTTTAATAGTTTACGACACCATTTCAAATATTTGCTTGGCATTTGCTTTCAAAGACCCACAACTTTCTTTTTCAGAGATACACTAATTTCAATTCAACTTTCATCTGAAATATCTTTGATTCTGAGCCTTTCTTTGGTTCTGAGGCTTGCATGAAAGGAGTTTAAATAGAACTGGAATCGAAATAGAGCAAAGCTTAGCTGCATCACATGGGCCTGAACTGGCAGCTTCCCTGGAGAGCCCTGGGCCGCCACCCCCAGCCACCGTCCTGACGACTCTGATTTCTGTAGGAACGTTCAAAAGTTTGTGTATCGCTCTGAATGGAAGGAAGCAGACAAACAGATTTTGAGGATTTGCTGGTTAGATCTGATGATGATGCAGTGCAGAGTCCTATTTCTGCTTCCTCTTCTCCTTTGTGGAAACCTTCTGCTCAGGGCTCCGGGACTGTCTGTAGCCCAGTCTTATTTGTTCCTTTGAAATAATTTGTTTTCCCAACACAAGTTAATAACTGTTCACCTTTCATACACTTATGCTTGAGACCTTCTATCCTGCCAGATCACAAAGCCTTTTACAGCGTTAACGTGCCATTTGCAGACCATTGTGTCCATGGCAGAAATACTTTTGCTCCCAAAGAGGAATATGACAGCGGGGCAGATACATTACAGGACTTAAAGGACAGCCACCTATCTTGACAAGCTAGATCTGGCTTTTGCTCTGCCATTTGTTCTTGTATGTACCTCCTTTTCTCTTGGGTGGGTGGAACCATGGATTCCCTCCATCTCTAAATGGTGTTATGCCACGATTTGGACAAGAAAATAGAATCACACAACTGCAGAGAGAAGTGTGACCCAGGTGTTTTTACAGGGAAATTTTCACCAACTCTGGAAGAGTCAAATACCCAAACATATTCGGTGCTGCTTTAATTTTCTCTTAAATATCTTCTACTCCTGCACAGAGTGGAAATAACTTCCTGTGGGTTTCCCAGGAAAGCCTTGCGTAAGCCCGAGTAGCGCAGGATATCTGCTCTGTCGGTGGCAAGTTACTTTGCGTGCAGTCTTAGTCAATTAGTACTAACAGAAACACCCAGAATCATTCAATATCTTGGAGCTCGTAGTGAGAAACTGGTGAGAATCTAAACTCCAATGTGACCAACTCAGGCTCTCCTTGCTGATGTGTGGAGCGAACTGGCTGTGCACGAGGGCGGTTGTAGATGTCTTGTTGGTAGAAGAGGCTTCAGCAATGCAGGAGGAAAGATTGCCTATGTTTCTGCTGGAAACATATTTCCTTGGAGCTCTGTTCCCATGCCAGTCTCCTTTAATAAAGGGAAAATCATGAAATAAACACAAAGCATGAAGTAAATGCAAAATAAACAAGCTTGTTATTCACCAACGCTTTTTACAAATAACAATTAATAAAGTAATGTGAAGCAATAAATCACAGCTGAAGCCATGATTTAATCTGTCCTTAAACTCATTAAAGTAGAGACAATTTAAAATGACCGTCTCCTGAAAGGAACAGCACTGACAAATCCATTTACGAGGCAGGATTTGAATAGGATTATTAGTTTAATGAACTATTGAACAGTTTCCAAGAGCAGGAATGTGTTTAACAAAGGGGAAAGAAAAGATGATTAGTCTGCAGCCAGCTGAGCTGTTTGCTGGCAGTATGATTTCCTGTAAGTTCATGGCTGCCTGTTTTTTCAAGTAAGAATAAAGGCTCAGCTATAGCCTGACTTTAAATACAACTAATTATGTCAAGCCCATTAATTATGAAATGGCCACTGCAATTGAGAAGATGGATGAAGAGGGGATGTTTGGGTAGGCATTTGTCATACCTCTTCCATTGCTCTGACTTATACAAAAAGACAGAGACGTGTCTAAGTTAATTGTGGGGAATGGGGAACATGAGGAGTTTCCAAGCTGCTCTCCTGTAGATTTTTGACACCTTCTTAGTTTCCAGCTTGACACTGGGGAAAACTGCAAAACACCAGCGGAGGAGGAGTTGCTGGGATGTAGATGAACTCTCCATCCACCACCCTGAGCTTGGGAGCTCGGACGCAGTGGAGAGGCAAAGCCATGGGCTGTGCTTCTGGGCCACGTGGCACCAACTTAAGCTGGAGCTGATGCTGGGATGATGGTTAACATCAAGGGGAGATTGGACATAGCAGAGATGAGCTTCACTACTTTTGCAGCTCGCTCTGAGATGTGCGCAGAAAGCAGATGATTTCCATCAGCATTTTAAGCCAACTCCATCCCTGACGTTGCCGTTCCAAAGCATCTTAGTACAGGAATTACAAAAGGTTTTTTTGGACCAGCAGCTATTGTAATTTTCTTCACTCTCCCTTTAGGTTTATCAGAAACATGTGCCTTTAAAAAGAGCTGATGCTGAGAACACAACCAGCACTGTCAGATGTTTCATGATCCAGGCCCTGATTGTGCCTCTGCCAAGTTCAAGCATAACGTTTTAGTTGACTTCATTGAAAGGACCAAGCCCTAAGTAGGAGTCAGCAAATCTTTTCTGCAGTGCTACCGTCTCTGCTGCTACTGTAAATCTTGTGAGAGGTATTGATTTCCTCGAAGTCCCAGAGTGGAGTCCTTTAAATGCAGAAGCTCAGCTTTTATTCCTTACAAAAAAATGATTTCTTGATCTTGAAGGTGTAGAAAACTCCCTTGAAAATTAAATGCTGTTTAGAGTAAGGACCAAGGTGCTCCTAAGAGGCAGTGGAAGTGAAATGTCCCATTTCTTAACTTAATCCTGTAGTTTAGGCAGCCAGACTCTGTCCTACTGATTGTGTGGGTTGTTTGTGAAAAAGACCCTGTAACTATGGTGATTTAAATACTTAAAAAAGCCAGTCATATGTCAATGGGTATGTTATAACTACACCCGCTGAAACTACACGCGTGTGTAGCCAAAGAGTAACAACAGGGCTCCAGTACTTATTAAAAATTGCTTTCTGAAATGGACTGCGCTGCTTGTGGTTGCCCACGTGTCATTGCAGTTGGAATAGGTGATCATTGTAGGTCCTTTCCAACTGAAATATTCTTTTCTCCTCCCTTTTCCTCTCTTCTCGTTTCCTTACAAGATGGTGAGATGCACGTTCATGGATGCATAGAGGACTCTCCATCTTCAAGGAGGTAGCTTTGGGGTATCTCCACTTAAAAATGAGGAGGAGGAATGTGGCAGGGAAGAGCATGGTCAAACTCCAGCAAAGCTTTCTTGCCTTCTCCCACCGCATTCCTGCCCTGGACAGGGTGTGGGTCTCTGTGCTCTGAGGCTTGCTAAAGCCGAGTTTAGAGCGGGCATACGTCACTTCAGTAAAGGTGCAACTAGAGCTTCTGTCACTGTGATCCCGTCACCTCTTGAGCACATCTCAGCTGCTTCCAGGTCCATGCACTCCACGCGTGTAAAGCTTGATATTTATTCATAAAGCCAGAGATTAAATACTACAAACAACAGAAGGAAAAAAATTAAGGCAGTAGCTGGAAACTTCTGACTTAAGACTGTTGTTCCTAAATTTTCCTTGTGTCTTGATTTATATTGTGAAATGGTTGATCTTGGACTTCTGGCCTAGGCTGGTTTCTCTTGTTATTGGCAGGAAACATGAAGGCAAGTATTGGCATGGCAAAAGATTATCTGGCGTAGAAGTTAACAGGTTATATGGGTTTTGGTTGGAAGTTTTAAGAACTGGATTTGAAGTTTTGATTTATTTCAGAATTTAAGGGGGGAAAAAAAAGATGGAAGAGTTGGTAATGCTGCTTTCCAAATGAAAGTGTTAAGCAGTTCCTGGAAATCGGTTGCATTTTTAGGCTTTTTCAAAGGAAAGTCTTCACTATGTTTCCTTGCTGATATATATAGGATTTGAACTTAAATGTGCTTGAATAAGGGAAGATATTTTCCTTGCCATCACTCATAGAAAATGTGTGAAGATCTGAAAAAGGGGGGAAAAATAGCGTTGCTGACAAAGGAAAGATGTATAACAAAAGATTCTATAGACCTCTTTTGCTTAAAAAAAAAAGAAAAAGTTGTAAATATTATTGGGCTTGAACTTGGCATTAACCTAGGTAGATGGAATCCAAACCCTATATGGTCTTTGTAAGATTTCCTTGCATTTTGCTTCATCCCTTTTAGGAAACGGAATAATTAATAAGAATTAAAATTAAATTATTTAAAATTATTAAAAACTAATAATAATTATTAATAATTAAAAATTATTT
>VZTV01121181.1:8721-31546 GCA_013400875.1 Anhinga rufa
CCCGCGTTGGGGGGGGGGGGGGACGACGGGCCGGGCTGCTTTTGAGTTAATTCACCACAATCCTGACACCGTGCTCTTGACAAGCGGCCTGCTAGGTCGATGGAAACCCAAATGTAAGAGGTGCATCAGCGGATGGTTTCCCTTTGTTACCAAATAAATCCCCCGCACAGCTCGTTTGTTATGCGCCCTTGTTTATTACACGTACTTAAGCTGTTGGCACACCGTAAACTTCTGTTTCGCCCTGAACCTTCCAGAGAAACAAAATATTTTAACCCACGCTAAACTATAGGCATCAAAACCAGCAACTGCCTTTGGAAGCGTCTGATTTTCTGTCACGTTCCAGGAAATATTGAAGGTCCGATGCAGCTCTGGAGAGCTCAGGCAAGCTTTCCCCCCTGTATGCAAACCTTTCTTTAGCTCCATAACTCTTTGCATTTCCAGCTGAGCCCATATTCAAATAGTTTGCTGAGTCTGGGGGGTTGTGAAAGATTATCTTGTTTCTCTGTCAAGAATCTAGAAAGCAGGTGGATGACGTGTAGTCTCTGGCTAACGGACGCTGCCGATAGCTGCAGGGTGCTAGTGCTTTCTCCTCTTGGAAACAAACTGCCTCCTCTTTAGTTATGGGTGCTTAAATATATATATGTATATAAAAATGCAATCAGCAGAAGGAAAAAAAGCATTTTTTCCCCTCTCCTACATAGGCCAAATGGATTGCAGAGGATCGCAGAGAATAAATGAGTATTAGCACCTTGCTCCCAGCCAAAAGAAATAAAGCAAAACCCTCAAAGTTATTCTTAATGGCAAGAAAACAGCAATTTCTTGCCAGATTTACAGTCCCAGCCTTGCACTGTTAATATTATAATCCTTTATTTTGACCAAGACTTCTATTAAAATAGCTGCCGATTCGATGAGAGTGATGCCAGACAAACTCCACCTGATCCCAGCTGTCAGCTAACGAGAATTTTAAAGAAAAGCAGTAAGTCCAAATACCTCGGACTAGGGCTCTTTTGCAATAACCAGCTGTATCTTCCCTTGATCCCCAGAAAGCAGCCTTGCCTCGCAAGACCCCAAACTCACTGAAATCAGTGCAAAAACCCTCCTGTGAAGCCCAGTCAAGCAGCAAAGCACCCCTGGCGCCTGCAAGCTACATCTGGCATCAAAATCCCCTCTGCACACCAGCGTGGATCCCTAAAAGGTTGGCTACTGCCTGGGACCAGGCGGTTGCGGGGCAAGCCAAGACCTAGAGGTACCTTCCTGCAGCTCTTCCTCAGCCAAGATTTTTCTACTGTAAGAAAAGGGAAAAAAAACAAACCCCAAACTGTACCTCTCTCCTTGCCTCTGACCGTAATTCAGTATTGTAACGATAACCCAGTCATTAATTTAGCCAAGGACGTGATTCACGTTCCCACACCCATCTCAGCCCTGGCATAAGCCAGCCCATGGTGCTTCGCGTACGGCAGATGGGAACACATCCAAAAGAGCAGACTCAGCCCCGGGAAGGGTCTGCCCCCTCCACGTCATCGTAGAGGAGCCCCTTGACTTTTAGACACCTGAGTTAGCCTATACGTTTTGGTTTTAATATGTACACATCTCCTGTCTTCACAGCGATAATATATTTCCCCCCACCCCACAGTGATTATTTTCCCTAGCGATGGGCCCTCATCATGATCTAAGAATCCAAATTATCTGGAAAAGAGATGAGGATTTAAGTTTGCATCTGGTCGCTCTCTCTGGAGGGGTGGAACCCATGTCCTGGACCCGAGTGCTTTCAGGGAGCTACGATCTGGCTCTGAACTTGTTGCCGTGGGCGTATGCGTACCTCCAACCGCTATTGCTTGTTCCCTGCCTGTGATGAGAAAATGCCCTTTTTTTAATCACCAGATTGGGCGAGGAGTCTTTGCCTGCGATGAGTAAACACGCGAAAGGCAGCTGCCTGGAGAAACAAACACCTGGCAAAATATTTTTCGAAATTTTAGGATTAGTCACCGCCTGTGTGTTCGTGAAGGTCAGACCCCAGCTGCGCAGCTCGGGTCGTGGGGAGCGTTCCTGGAGGCTGCGTCTGTAGTCAGCAGGTTTTCTACATTAACATAGCTTTGGTTTTCCAGCATGGATGCTGGTCTAAAGGTGCCCCTTTCCTACATTAATGTAGCTTTGGTTTTCCAGCATGGATGCTGGTCTAAAGGTGCCCCTTTCCTACATTAACGTAGCTTTGGTTTTCCAGCATGGATGCTGGCCTAAAGGTGCCCCTTTCCTACATCAGTTGGCAGTAGCTTTGGGGAATTAACCATCACAAGACAACCGAGGCGTCTCGGTTAGAGCTGATAGACCAACACCGCTGGTCAGAGCATATTTGCATGAATTTACATGCATGTAAATTCCCCAGCCATTAAATCCTCGTGAGGAGGCAAGGATGGACTTGAAGGTACAGCTACCTGAAAATACACAAGTGCATCTGCAGGCTGTCTTGCAGCCCGAAAACAAAGCATGCGCTTAGGGCGCTTGCCAAGGCACAGCAGGTATGAGCTTTACTAAACGCATCCGAAACGTCACCCGAGAGTTGCTCTGGGTTTTGAGCTGCTCCCTCCAAAGCAGGTGGCAACCCTTCTGCGGTGGGCGTCCGAAATACCGGGCGGGAAGCGGTCATTGCCATGGACCGGACAATCCCCGGTCGTAACTACCAGGTCCTGCAGAGCCACGCTCTTCCTTTGGCCAGCAATCTGGGTTAAAGTCAGCACAAGTAGCCACATGCGGAGCTCTGGGATTTCATCCAAGAAACCCAATACGTATGCCTTGAAATACAAATAAACAAGCAAGCACACTGCAGCTGAGGAAAGAAGAGACATGACAGAGGAGACACACCAGGAGAAGGAGATGCTACAGCAGAGAGGGAGAAGGTGAGGGCAAGCCGTTTCAGCCGATACACTGGAAGGAAAGCTGCCCCGTTGAAACCTTCAGCAGCGATCCACATCTTCCCCGGCTCCAGAAGCCCTGCTGCTGGCCACTGAGCTCCGGCCACTTTGTCCTGGAGCTGGTCTGAGGAAAAATGTATTATTTTTTTTTACTGTGAGGATGGTCAAACACTGGAGCAGGCTGCTCAGAGAGACTGCGCCATTCTCCATCCTTGGAAATATTCAAAAGCCATCCTGGCACCCGGCTCTGGGTGACCCTGCTTGAGCGGGGGTTGGAGTTGGTTCAGGGAATAAACTCTGGGTTTCTATACCAGCATCACTGCTGCATTCGCTGCCTCGGGAAACTGCACCAGGTGGGGCTGTGTGGGCTTCAGCCAGCCACACACCAGTAGGATGCAGCCTGAAATCCTCAATTTTTATTGGCGTGATCTGTGTCATCTCATGAGCTGCAACTGGAGATCAGAAGAATTTGCTGTCATACTCAGAGGATGCTCTCCCTGCTCATAAACCTGCAGATAAATGGGTTCTCGCATTGCTTCTCGCTTCAGAGAGACAGTTTTGTGGCAAATTACAGCGGCGCTGCAAAAAAGGCAGCGGGAACTCCTGGCAACAAATTGCTGTTTCATGCAGCGGCTGTTCGCAAAGCACGTCATGTTTACCAGTGTCGGATTGGGAACAAAGCCTGCCTTTTAAATACGTGATTCACATACATACCGAACAGCGGTACCTTTCTAGCCTCTGTTTTGGTTTTCAACAATTTATCAAATTATCTGCCGAGTCCAAGTCCAGAGGTTTTGTAATTTGCAGCATCTCCTCTGACAGCACCAAGAGCTCTCGCTACAGCACTGGGCATAATTATCTACCAGATATCAGACAGAGAGAGACATGAAAACTTCTTCAGACTACTTAAATAATATTGGCTTTATGTTTCCTGTAGGTGTAATTAGATAACGGACTAACATAAATGGAAGCTGATGATGCAATTAGTCTGGCTGCAATAGTTCACTAGCCTGAAAACCTGACTCAGGTTTCCTGGATGCAGAATCAGCCCAATGCAGTTTTCTCATCTGCTTTGATCTTTCATTCCATCTTTATAAGCTCCTTTCAGCCGTCCTGCCTGGAGAAGGACCACGCCAAGATCCGTCCCTGTCACCGCTAATGGAAAATGCCGACGGCACATCGTGATCTCTGCTCGGTCTGTAGCGAGCTTCAGTTTCTGTGCAAGTGGAATGTTCAAGCTCATTAAAAACACAGTTAATCCCCTTTTAACCATCAATATTTGTTCCCAGCATGGTCATTAAACACAGAAAAGGAGGAGGGAAGTTTTGTGCTGGAATTTAACAAATTGGTTATTTTTGGACTCCTCCCAGGGACTTTTGCCTTTCCCCTAAGCCCTCCTTGCCCTCTCCGGTCCCCAAGGCTCCATGTTTGGATGGGAAATAATTCATTATTTCACTTATAGAATAACAGTGGAGAGGAGTAAAGGAAATAAATGAGAACACTGTCCTGCTTGGTGAGGAGAGGTAGGGCTGGCTCTCCTGGGAGGGAGCGGTGGAGCTGCAGGGACATCTCACCTCTGCAGGAGCTCTCGGCGCAGATCAAACCATTTGCTCTAGCAGATATTAATTATGACAGAAACTAGAGCGATACTGAGATTCCTGAATTGCAAGAAAAGCGTAAAAAAAAAAAACCCAAACCATTGAGGGAAGAGGCTGAGGCATGCCAAAAGGCCCACCTGTGCAGGAGACCAAGAGTTTAGTACCATGGATATAGGCTGCTCCCCACCTTGGCCCCAGGATGGGTCTTGAGCACGTTTAAATTGCTTAGTACAGGCATAGCCTGTGAGTCTTAGGGCTCTGACGGCAACGGGCATTTCCATCAGCCTCTTGCGGGCAGGGTACCCGTTTGCAGCTCAGGGTTATGCCAGCCTCAGGGCTAAAAGAGCGGGTTGGGGAGGGGACCTCTTGGCTCTCCGAACTCTGCTTTCGTTTTACCTCTTTTCCCGTTGTTTTTACAGCTTGTATCCTTGGCTATAGAACTGCTTATCTTCCAGGTCAGCAAACGGCGCTCGCCTCGCCAAGGGCTTGCTCTGCGCTACCCCTGCCTGCCGTCCGTCCACGGGGTCGCCCTGCCTGAGCATGTGAATAATTAATAAAAAGGAGGCTTGATCTGCCTCAGGAGATTAACAATGGGTCAGTGAAACACACTGTAGTCTGTGCGGGAGTTAATGGACTGAACAGGCAGAACGACAGCTTCAACCGAAGACTGGTTTTTACATCTGTTTTTGTCAAGATACGGCTTGCTTTGTAAATCGTGAAAGTCAAAATTAATCCATGTCTAAGGCGAGGGTCTTTATTAACTTCAGCTGGAGGAGGAGGAGAAGGGTCGCAGAGTTTTTCACCAAGGTCGCAATAATTGACTAGCTTCGTGCTTATTTTAATTATGTAGCACTAAATCTCAGGGACGGTTTTCGTTGCTGGAAGCAGGACCAAGCGTAAACTCGGCTGAGACCTGCTGCACTTCACTGCAGAACGATGGCCACCTTGCTCTTCAAATATACAACATAAATACACAGGAGTGTTTCCAGATGAATAATTTATATCTTCTAAAAGACTGTTTCCCCAAATACCATTTAAAAAATATATAATATTCCTAGATAGCGATACACCCTTCCATATAGCAGCGGTGACTTTTGTTCAGGCCATGAGCTCTTTGTTAAAAGCATCTGCTTTTACTTGAGGATATTTAATGATTGTAGAGTGCCAGAAATGCACAAATTCAAGAGCTGTAGAAACGCCAGAGTGGAGAAAGTAAAAATATTCCTTTGGGCGGTGTTTGAGTTTACAAAGTTTTACTTCACCTTAATTAAAAATCCCAGAACATTGCGCACTGATGGGCTTTTGCATTCTTATTTAAGTACTCTTTACCCAATTTTAAACTAGTATTGCAGAGAAATAAGAAAACGGTATTGCTGCAAACATGCTCTCGCAGGAAATTTAATGCAAGCCTAAACCTTTTGCACCTGAAGGAAGGCCCTGGGTTGAGCAGGAGCTCAAGGCAGCTTGCATATGCTGAGCTTTGCAGGTGGAGAGTCCAACAGCAGGGATGCAGACCAGCCCAGGCAGCTGGGCACGGGGCTGGAGAAGGCTCCGAGTGAGGCTGAGTTTACTGGGATAGGCACAGGCAAAACAACCTCTAGCGCCTAACGGTACGGATCTGACCTCTCCTACACCAAGCACCGTCCTTCCATCTCCCTCACCCCAGAGAAAACGCACTCGTAGGGAAAAAGCAATTTCTCCGAGCACGAGCATAAGCGAAACAACCCTGTTCTGTGTGCGCAGACTCGCCGAGCAACTGGCAACGAGACTGCCGGCGTGGCTTGCTTCCTTAATCCCACGCATCAGTACAAAAAGATGTAAATTCAGTCAGTCCCTAGATTGCGCCGGCTGGAGACGGCAAACAAACCGACGGGAGGCAATGTCAGCCAAGGGTGCAAGCGATGCTGCAACGCACAGGAGACGGCACAGCGGGCGCAGAGTTCTGCGGGGAAGACGCCGAAACGCACACAGAAGCGGTTTTACTTGAGTTCCTCCACGACGAGACCCCGTAGGTGCGGTCAGCTGGACACCCCGATGTAACTTGGAAGGGAGACCCAGCGAGAAGAGGGGCTGAGCCCAGGCAGCTTCCTATCCCATACCCAACACCCTTTACTTTATTAATCCGCTCTGCTTAATTAATAAACCATTACACCCTGCGCACTGGAGCGGTGTTGTTACGACTGCCCCCCTCCACCTCCCACCCCCGCGGGGAGGGGAATCCACATTTGCACCAAAAACACGCGGCCGCACAGAACAGCGACGCTTGCCAGTCACCACGCTGGCTTAAACACACGCCGGCCCTCCTGCAGCCAAGGCTTGGAAGCGCCTGCCTTTTCACCAGGTGAACGCACACACGCAGATCAATCGGAGCAGCGAGCAACGCTGGCTTGTACCGGGCTGAGGTTTCCGTTCCGGTTCTATTTTGAGAAAGCGCATCACACCTCGGAGCTGTGGTTTGCTTCATTTCTCTGTTATTGCTCTCAAAATAATCAAAATTAAATTCCCTGAAATAAAGCAAAGGCCAGGGCTCTCGTCAAACCAAATCGGCCCAGCCCAGGATGATCTATTTCTAAGTGCCCTCGGAAACGGGGCAAATACGGGGTCTGTGAAATACAAGGGCTTTTGGTTAAATACAACTAGGCACGTGCCGTCTAACGCTCCCCTCTGTCTTCATGCTGAGCCACGGCAGCGATAAAGTGTTCTGACATTACTGGTAGGCTCCGTAAGCAGTCGTGTCGCTTTATAAAAATGCACTTTTAATTGCCGCGCGGTCCTGGAGAGCGCCAAGTACCTCGTGGTTTGAAAGCTGTAAAAATTACGTTAAGAATCTGTATAAATCAGCTTGAATTACCAGTTCCCATAGAAGCTGGACAACATAATGAAACCGCCGGAGGGGAAAGATGTTTTATACTGGCTTGCAGAAGGAATCGCACTGGCAGAGGGACTGGGTCCCCACCAGTGTCTGAAAGGTGGCAAAACACAGGTGACGTTTTGTGCATCTGTTTTCCCAGCCCAGAAATTGTCAAAGCACTCAGCTTCGGAGAAGGGCGTGGGGTCGCGAGGATTTCCAGTAGCCGGAGACCCGGCCCTGCGTACCTGCGATCTCAGTGGCAGGCCAAGATGGAAATGGAGCTGTGCCAGACGCTGCCATGGCCTCCACGAACGACAAAGCTCTCCCGGAGCTGGGCTGCTCTTATTCCAGGAGGCTCTCCAGGTGTGTTAAGCAGTATGTTTTTATGTAGAGGAAGAACATTTTCACCTATCACACTGAAATACAGCAGAGATTAATTAGGTTGTGGCTGCAAAGCACTCAGCAGCACCAGGTGCCTACTGCTAGCGTAATTATATTTATTATGGAAGTGCCAGAGCATCCCAACTGCGCTTACGCGGAGGGCCTGACGACGGATTTACGGAGCACCGTTCATGCCAGCAGAGCATCCCAAAACCGCTCTTTCAGCCCGCTGAGGTTTTGCAAGGAGACGCTCGCAGGCACGCACAGCGCCTGAGCCATGGCGAGCATCCCATCCCGCCCCGAGCCAGCTGCACACCATCACCACGCAGCCGAGGGGGACAAGCCTTTCAAAACTACAATGGGTGAGGAAGGAGAGGAAACTTAGTCATCTTCCTCCGCCAGCAGCTACGCTGCACAAAGCGCTGCGGCACGGCAAGGGCTTTCCGCGCCTCTGAAGCGATTACAGGCTGTCGCCGCTCGCAATAACACGTTACGCAGAGTCATATTGTTTCAGAGACAGATCCTGCATGACTTGTGTGCTACCGAAAGGCGACAGGAGTCCCGCCGGCGTGCTGCTCAGTTGCTAGGCTGTCTCCTCTCCCCTCCACCCACCCCGCAGCTGACTAATGCTGGTGACCCCAGAGACATTTCACTTGTGGAAGGTAAAACAATGAATGCGAGGTTTCCAAACTTGCTGTCGCTGTTGCCAAGGGGCAATTTTCAGCTCTGATAAAGGGAAGCGCCTCGACTCGAGCCCTTGCGTGGTCTCATCAGGCTGCCCTGGGCTTCCCAGGAGAAGACGTGGGTTCCTGCAGGTGGAAGCCCAGCAGCAGTGAGCAATCCCCACCACAGCCTCTCCTGACAGTGCAGGGAAACACTGCAAGCTGCAGCCCTGCAGCTCTATGTGGGTAGAGTCTCTTTTCTGGTATTTTACTATTCCTGGCTGCTCTGCAGCAGATCTCAAGATCGCTGCTGGTGCAAAGCAGAGGAAACGATTAATGTGCTTCGTTAGATGAGCTGGCAATCCTGCCAAAGGCTTTCCCTTGCTGAAGTCCACCTCTGTTTTACCAAGGGGTTCAGCTCCGAGGTCAGCATCTGCCCCCAGTTTCAGGGGACCCCAGCGAGGAGGCAGCAGGGCAAGGGCGTTGTGCAAGACAGCCGGGGTGGGAGGAAGGGCAGGGCGTGCTTGCCGTACGTGCCAGCCTTCCTGCACCACCCCAGGCAGGTCTGGCCGCATCTCCACTCCCATGCAGGATGCTTTCCTCATCAAAGGCTCTCCTGAACATCCCGCCTTTCCTTTGTCTCCTTGGGAGACACATGCAACCAGCTCCCCACCCCAGGCTGGCTGCAAGCGAAGCACGGCTTGCTGCGCCGACCCCACAGCAACACCACTCCCTGCTTTTCCCATCACGTTGGCGGGTAAACACACGCATCTCCCCGGCACGCACAACTAGCCAAAAATCTCTGTTGCTGCACTTCTGTGGTCCCCGGGAGGTGTTTGTGAGCGTGGGGACGGTGCCAGCCTGACCACAGTCGTGGGGCTGCTGCAGAGCTGTAGGACTGGAGGTGGGACTGCTCAGGGTGCCCCCGAGACAAGCCCAGGCTTGCTTTGGGTGGCTGAAGGTCATCCCAAAATAAGATGGGTCTGTATTTTGAAGCCCTCCGTATCTCAGACACATGAAGACATGAAAAACCCATCCTTAAAAAAAAAATAGACAACAGGCTATATCCTTAAAGTGTCAGAGAAAAATCTGGCGGAGACCTTAGCAAGGCTCAGAAGCCAAAAGGAAATGAAAAAAATCCAAGACTACTTTTTAAGCTAATCTCATGGGCTATTGCAGCTCAGCCGGAGACCTCCGAGGGCACAGCTTGCCACAGCACGTTGAAAGGCCGAGAAGCAGAGCTCCTCCTCGGCACATGCTGGTGGCGCAGTAAAGCAGAGGAAAAATCAGAGGCCACTGAAAGCCACCAGAAGTGACCATCCCCACAGATTCTTTCTGCATTTGTTCACAGCCCTGGAGGGCTAACCGTCTCTAGACCTCAACCCTTTACTGCCAGCAATAATTATACATCAGCTTCCTTATGGACGAAAACACTCTCCCCACATCACCTGGTTTCTCACTGGTAATTGCCACCGTGGTGGCATGCACCACCCAAACACACACAGGTGCTGCACTCGAAGCACACCAGATGCCTTCCCTGCTCTGTTAAAGACTTTCTAGTCTCAGGCAAATCACCTAAAGCTCTCTCAACACCAACCTTTCATTTTTAAGTCCATCTTGCCTGATGGACTCCTTGGGCCAAGGAGCAGAGCAGCTGCCTCCGAACACGGCAGACCTTTCCTCGTCCCATGCTGCCAGGAGATGCGATGGATGTGCAACGTGACATTTAAGGCTTCCCAAGGGAACCGCATGCTCGCCAGAAGAGGTTATGGAAAAGTTTACCAGTGGATCCGTGCAAGTGTGGCTCCGCAAATAGCACTTTCCTCTCCAGAGCGAGAGGTTGGGAGTTCAAGACACACACCTAGAACCAAGATATGAGCAAACAGCCATTTATAAGCCCAGAAATCTCACGTCAGTAAATGCCAGCCATCGGGCTGAACAAACGCTTCCTGCCTTTTTCCAGTGCTGACCGGCCCATGAGACCCGTCGGCAGCAGGACAAGGTACACAAAGTCACGCCATACCCGTCACTGTGGGCTGAGCCGTGAGGATCAGGGTGGGAATTTTGTTCCTCTGGAAAATGTTAGTGCCTGGGAAGGCACATCCCATCTTTCCCTCTACGCAAAACAAAGAAGTAACCTCATCCTTTTATTTAAAGGACAGGGTGCAGCTCCTGCACCATGACGCCGAGCAGCTGGGTGTCTAACTCACTGGTGGGGACGGAGCAGAGGAAGACAGCTTGGCATGCTCTGCTCCCCTCCTCTGGACTTTCTAAACAGGGCTGAAAAATCATTTGGGTTATTTTGCTGGGAAACCCAAACCGGAAAGATAAGCCCAAGAGGCTGGACGATCTCCACACCTTGCTGCAAGCCCTGCTCCGCACAGCCTCGCACCTGCAGCACCCTTGGAAAGAGCCAAGCAACTGCTCACCCCTGAAGCAGTCCTGGTGCGCGTCGGGGATGTGCTTGCCTCAGCTGGTGCATCCCACCCAAAGCACCACGCTCAGCAAGGGCAGCCGTTTCAGCCCACGGCAGCCCGGGGCAGGCTGTGCAAGTGAGGGCCCTCTCCCAGAGAGCCCTTCTTCCCTCCAGCAGCAGCACAAACACACCAGGGAATTCCCTTTTCCTCGGCACCGTGGGGCAGCAGCCTGCAGCCCACCTTGGGAGGCTTTGCTGTCTGGGGTGGAGTTTCCACCTCCAAGCTGCTAGTAAAGCAGTTAAACACCTTGCTACAACCCCACGTGTGCTGCAGGCACATCATGTCCCCAGGTGCTTCTGGGGCCGTGTTTTTAGGGGAACTGCACTGCCTGCCCCAGCAAAGGCAGCCAAGGCGAAGACACAAATGCCTGGGGGCTAACGTGACATCGGCACGAAGTCTGCCATTCTTCCAAACGGGCTGCCCAGCTGGAGCCCATCAGCTACGCACAACGGTTCCGCTTATCTCGGTTTTGTAAAAATAAAGAGAACGATCATCTCAGCTGGACGGTCGTGGACTGTGCTTGGAAATAGCCGATGCATTTGGGCTGTGCCCAAACACCCACCCTCCTCCCAGCCAAGAGGTACCGTCCGGGGGGTTCCCACGGGTGACACACACGGACTCATGCACTACAAATGCTGTGTTTAATCCCTTAGTAAGCTGAAAGTCAGCCAGGCTGGGATGACAAAGGCAGCACACACACTGTGACAGGGCAAGGCAGTCAGGCCGCCTCAAAGGCCCTTGTGGGGAACCCACATTTGCCAATTTTCTGTAATCCTCTCAAGCTGTCCCGAATGTGAAATGTTTGCAAGGGTTGGAGTTTGTATGTTTACACCATTCCCCTGAAGGAAAGAGGCTGCTCCCTCTAATCCCCTCCATGCGACTCGACGATGGAAAAGCGTTTCCTGAAAAGCACCACTGGCCGCTCCGAGCCTGCCCTGCCTCTGCAAACCCAGCTGGCAGGAGCGGGCAGAAAGGGGGTGACCGACAGATCCCACCCCTGCGTCCTGCACTAGAGACTGGTGCAGCTCCTCCGACATTCCTCCCAGAGATGACTGGAACACTTGAATACTGGAGGCACATTCTCAATTCCGTGATTTTTTCCATCCTCTTTGCCAGTTTAAAGCCGTTTTCACAGATATCCAGAAATAACCTCGTTTTTCTAGCATCATCTTGGGATCTTCTGTCTGCAAAAGGGATAGCAAGAACCTGTGAGAGCAGCCCAAACGGAGCAGGTGCCTCCCGTTGCTTGCTGCCTGCCGCTCCCTGTGTTTCTGGGGGGCTGCAGCAGGCAGCATAATCCATCTTTTCCTCAGATTGGGGCTAATGAGGATAAACAACAAGGAAAAACAACACAATTGCCTTTTTAATAACATTTTTCTCGCAGGTGTCAAGATGCTCCCAATTCCCCACCAAGGTATTAATATCCTGAGCACAATGTAGGGTTTTTTTTCCCCACCTCTCTAAAGGCGCACCAGGAAGGGGTGCGTTTGCCTCTGGCCCCTCGCAAGGGTTCCTCTGCAGACTCCCAGTGCAATGCACACCCTGCACACTGGTCTGTGCTGGTGTCCTCAGCCAGCGAGCCAAGAGAAGCAGCGGATGCCAAAGGAGGAGGTGCAGAGGGGTCCACCCCACGGCAAGGCACAGGAGAGGAGTCCTCCCATATGAGGTGCAGCAAGAAGAGAAGAGGCACCCTTTGCCCTTGGCTGCCAGCCCTCGGGGTCAGGTTGTTACCAGTTTACGCCCGAGGCATGCTTTCCGCCTGACATAAACACGCAGTTGGCTTTAAACACGTAAGTCCCCCCAATTGCTCGCCCCCTGCATGCCATAAGGCACCCCATGGCAGTGACCCCCCGGTCCCAGAGCTGCTTGCATTGACTCATCCCAAGGGGTTTCCCAGCTGGACAGTGTCCCTTCCTCCCAGCTCATAACTGGGGGCCCCACCTGCCGTCATCTCCAAGCTCCTTCGTGCAGACCAGCTTTTATCACAGAGCCCAAGGCAGCGCAGCTCTGCTTGCCATCTCATTAACCAAACGTCATCTGCCCCGGTCGGCTTTGGGGCTTAAAGTGGCACGGCTGGAGAAGATGGGAGCTCCTCGGGAAGGCAGGCAAACCACGGGTGACCCCATCCAGCTCTGCTGATGTAAATCAAGAGCTCATTGCCATGGCAACGGAGCAAGGACCACAACATGTATTTTTACAGCATGATCTCAGCAGCTCCCAATTCATACCAGAGAGCCTGTTCTCACGGGGCTGCGGGAGTTTGCTCTCTCCCCTTTGGCACCAAGAGCTGCGGAGGCTGCTCATGTGCAGCCAGGTCAGCTGTGGGGCATGAAGAGGGTTGCACAGGCCCCAGGAGTCACAGATAAGTGAAGAATATCCCAGCCAGCCTGCAAGGAAAGGAGGGATGGCTCAACCCAGTGCAAGAGCATAAACAGAGCGGGGGGGGAGGGAAAGCACCTCTCAGGGATGCTTTCCATGGAAAACACTCATGGGGTTGGGATTCTGCAGAGCCCTAAGTGAAGCAGTGGGGTCAGGAGGGTGGAGAAGCAACAGCGTAGGGATGGCACGACAGCAACACGGCCTTCCTGCTCTCCGAAACCCCAAGCTTGCAGGCTGGCCACACAACCGAAGCCGCACACGCCGCGTGTGCGAGACTGCCACGAACGACTCGCGATTTAAATTTGGAGACAGCGAAGCTTCGGCGTTCCTTCCTTCCAAGTTTGCGGCTGTAATAAACGTGCGGGAGGATCGACACAAAGAAAGCTGTGTGCCTTATCAGCAAAATAAGCAGCTTGCTTCACGCCAGCAACAAAAGCCGTGGGCAGGGTTCAGGCTGTTGTGTAGCACTGGCTATCCTCAAGTACATGTGCTGGTGCCTGCAGTAAGCGGCCGCAGCTGGAGCACCTGGAGACAGATGCTGGGGCCAACGCGCACAGATTGATCTATAAAACACTTATTCGCCTTCTCCCCATTACTGGAGCTGCGGCTGTTTCACCCCAAGACAGATCGTCCAGGGACATGGTGGATTCTCCACCTTTACAGTATTTTATATCAAGACCAAATGCCTTTTTAAAGCTAGGTAAGAGTTCAAACACGCATTATTCCCGCTCAGCGCCAAAACTGCTGGGTGAAATTTATAGCCCGAGTTACAGGATGTCAGTCTGGAATGCTACGAACTTCGAGACACACGTACGAGCAAGATCATATCCGAGATGCGGTCTGCAGCGTTATGATGCATCCAGTGATTTGTGGCTTTGGTACATAAACTGGGGGCGGGGGGGGGGCTGCAGGAATCTGCTCCGATGAGCCAAGATGGGAATTTGCCGAGGATAAAGGAGTACTGTCTTACATTAAAATCCCCTCTTTCTCAGAAGACATGCAGATCGTATCATAAAAGGGGTTATAATTTCAGCAGGCAAAATTTATCATTGCCTAGAAGGGAATTTGTGGTTTGGATGGGGCTCCATTACCGACTTCCCTACTCGGGTAGAGCGGGACATCACCAGGAGCAGCGTTACACCACCAGCCCACGGCTTTGCTGTTCCTGGTGCCATCCACCAAGAGTAAAAACGATAAATAAATAAAGCAAGCCTGAGGAAACAGGGCAGGGAAGAGCTCCAAAGGAAGAGGAGGACGACGGTGCCAGCACTGCACATTCCTACAGCCGGTAGCGGAACCGTGGGATGCTGCGTTTCCACCCCTGCCCTTGAAAGAGTCGGGTAGATGCTGCCATTATAAATTCTGCCAGCACAAAAACGCACTTAAGAGAAAATCTTGCGCAGTTGATGGTGACTCACCCACCCTCTGTGGCCCCAGCAGTTCAGAGCAGGCGGAGGGCAAGCTGCCCCGGCTCCACATCGGGCACAGGGTCTGCTGCACCGATGGAAAGGGGAGCACCAGCTTGCACCCAAGGCTGGGTGCTGCAGTAATGCCGGTAATATTATAACTCTGATAGCATCTGTTTGGGGAAGTATCCTTGCAAGATGGGAATCATATTCTCTTTATTTTCTGAATTGCCTAACTTGCAGCGCACACGCGGTACAACCTGCTGCCCCACGGGCGCAAACGCACCTCCCTAAGAATAATCTAGGAATCGCTCTTTCTGCCTGCTGCAGTGATTCCCCCAGCTCTGGCTGCCCTATCGGTGCGTCGCAATAGCAGCAGCCTGGCGAGGCTTTTCCAGCATTTCACAATAGTTTTCTTAAAGCCATGCCAAACCACCCAGAATGAGCCGTTTAGCAGAGAAATGAATCAGCTTCGTCGGAGGGGTTAACAGGAAGGCCAGCCTCGGCACAACGCTTTTGCTTGGTCCCAAAGGGCAGCCTTAGGGGGGGGAAAAAAAGAATTTGAAGCTTTTACTTAGGGGGTGCTGACCCCCAGAGCTCCTGTAGGCAAAGGCGTCCGGCTTGGAGACAGCCCCGATCTCAGTAGGAGCCTTCCTAGGGTCTCAGCGGCAAAAAAAAAAGAGGGGGTGCTGCTCGTTGGGAAATCCCTAGAGGAATCTGGGGACAGGCTAAGCTTTTAGGCACAGGTTCATCGCATTCTGCCACAGCCGAGGGCACGCATTTTTCAGTAAATCCTTCTGCACGTCCAGTCCCTCACTCCCCAATCCTTTCCTTCCTGCAAAAACCAGGGGCAGGCGGGCGGGAGGGAATGTTTCCCCAGTGAGGTCAGTGGAAAGGCTGCACTTGCCTCCAGCTGGGTTTGGATCAGGCCAGGGCGTGCAGGTGTCCGGCAGAACGAGGCACCGCGGCACAGCCAGGATTTTTCCTTTTGCACCCCCAAGGGCTCGCAGCGGTTTGCAAACACCCCCGCAAGCCTGCGCTCAGCCCCTCTCTGCCCCATCCCGAGTTCCTTCCCACCTTTCTCCTCCCACCGCTCCTTTTCAGATAACAATTGCAGGATCCAGATGCTTATCTGCAGGGCTCTTCCCACTTCCAGCGGGATGCTCACCTGTCCTCCGGCCACGCTGGCCTTCACCGAAATCCACGCGGGTGCTCAGAAAGCATCCACATAGCCCCTACAGATAGCCTAGCTCCCGGGAAAGATAAAAACCCTCGGGAGTACTGCAGGAGAGGGAACGCCCGAGACATCTACACGATTTCTTATTCATCTCAACCAAGTTATAAACACGAGAACTAGGTGAGGTTGGCCATCATTTAACCAGACGGCTGCAGCTATGGTAAGGCACACACACAGCGCTTTGACCTGCTGATGAATCACTGAAACACGGGAAGGCTTTAAGCTTTGGAAGGAGGCAGCATCCCGCCTCCCTGCTGCGGGACCAGCTGCCTCCACATGGTGCTGTCAGCGGGCTGCAGCCCCCAGAGGGTCTGGTTGCAGCTCTGCTAGGGCTTCCCCTTCCCAAAACCACGACAGGACACCTCTCTGTCCCGTGAACATCCAAAGCCCTCCTGAGAAGATCAGCAAGCGGTTTAGAAACGCTGGCGGCATCGCGGCGCCTCTGGAGATGGAGACTGGGGCCAAATACATCTTACTTGTTGCTCTTTGCATTTATCGCCTGGTGCCAGCGGTCTCAGGATATAGCCGCATCAAAGCCCCAAAACACCAGTGACCTCGGCCCCCGGCTCCGTTAATCAGTCGTCCCCGCAGTAAGCAAATCAAGCAGCGGATGCCTATAAGGCACATGTTTATCATAGCGCAGGGGAGGAGCCTGCCTATGGGGACGCAAATAAATAGTGCTGTAAAAGAGATAAAGTGCCTTTGTTTTAAAGCCCCGAGTAAGCATTTTCTTCACTGCTTTTGGCAGTTCAGTGCAGGGGGTGGGAAAAAAAATAACCGGGGCCGGGTCTGGAGTCAAGGGGAAGTTTTCCCCCAGCTGAGACGCACCCTAGACCCGGCGCTTCTCCCTCCCCGGTGCGGAGCAGCACCAGGCAAGGGGCTACTCGCTTTTAATTGACTTTATTTACTTTTTTTTTTGCCTAAAGCGGTCACATTTCAGCTCGGGCACCTAAACCCGAGCAGCCAGCACATCCCCTGGCACGAGCACCCGGCTCCTGCCGTGCAGCGATAAGGAAGGAGGAATGCAGACACCGGACAAAGGGTACACATCCTCCGGCTGGCTGGAGAATGGTCCGGGCAGGCTTTACACAACCTTTCCAGCTCTTATCTTTATAGCCCATGTTAAGAACAATCACCATGTCCCCCATCTTTTATTTATTAAGTTCTTTGCCTAGAGATTAGTAATTATAAGCAAGGCTGCCTCCAGCGCCCGGGTGCAGCGAGGCCAGCCTCGGACGCACCAGATACCTTCACACCGACGCTGGGTGCAGCAGGGACGCAAGATGCTGTGCTACGAGTGCGAACAGCAGCCCAGTTCAAGCAAAACAAGAATCTCGTCTTGCTTAATAATGAAAAAAAAAAACCCCACCACCCAACCAGTTGCAATACGCATTGTTACAGCGATGGCAAAAGCCTCCTAACGCCCTTCCTCCCTGCCCCGATGGTGCCCGTGGGGTGCAGCCCCGGGGGTCCCGGCGCACGGGGATGAAGGATGGCTCGGGGCCAGGCAGCGCCCGAGCGATGACTGCAGAGAACTGGCGATGTTTTCCTGTATTGCAGGGTCCCTCCCTGCAGGAAATAATGCATTGTACTACGGAGCGCCTCGCTTTCCTGCGAAACCCCGGCGCGGGGCCAGCCCTTCGCCTCTGCCCGCCACCGCTGGCACCACGCAACCAGCACCGCACCAGAGGACCCCCCCCCCAAAAAAAAAAAANNNAAAAAAAAAACAACGAAAAAAAAATGATTTCACCTTGTCCGCGGAGGGCACGAAAGGCAGCGTGATGCTTGCTTTCCAAAGCAGCCCTACCGAGGAAACCCTCGGAGGCGGTTTAAAGCAGAGCTTGGCAGCTCCAGTAAATCAAGTCAGGCTTCAGGCCAGGGAGACGACCCCCAAACGCTATCAAGCCGTGCCGCGATTTGGGGCACGCAGGCTTTTTCTTCATTTACCTCGGTCTTGCTGCAAGCAGCGCCCTTTTCCTCGTTTAACCCTTATGCGCTGTGGCAGCGGGGACCACTGCTAATTACCAATCGCTTTGCCAGGCTAGCTAATCCTGCAGATGGGGTCATTACCCGCCTGCAAGCCACCGTTGGATGGAGACGGCCATCGCACGGATCCGTCCCAGCTGCACATCTCGCCTCCCATCACCTCCTGCAGGGCGAGGAGCTGGGCAGAGGAAAGGGGCTCCCTGTGCTGTGGGTCACCGGTTATTAGTCTCATATGGAAATGTACTCAAAGAGCAAGTTAATTATGGAGCCGATCCAAAGAGAGCAGAAGCTGCTGCCCCAGCGGTGGCGACCTCTGGACGGGATCCATCCTGTCTCACCGACTTACAGGAAGATTTACTGGTGTTTTTCTGTGGCACCTCCTGCATCTGGAGGTCCTCCTCCTGCCAGAGCCACGATGCTGTCCCTCTGAGCCCGATCCCCCCCCGGCTTGGGAGCAGATTTAAGCACACCCACTTGCTAGCTCTCCAGCTCACCACTTCACCACTTCGCGCCAGCTGTTTCTGTTTCGGCAGCTCAAAGCACGCCGAGGTCAGGACCCGGGCTTTATTCCACCACTGATGCCGAGCAAAGGGCATCTTGTCCCAGCATCTGCCCAGGAAGACCCGCCATCCCAGCAGCCCTTCAGACAAGGCGGGATTTGCTTCTGCCCAGAGGCGAAGCAAAAAAATAAAACCTTGCTTGACCTTTTCCCAGTGATTTTTAGAGATATTTTGTTTCCTCCTCCCCAAAACATAGCGATTTCCTAGCCGTTGGTTTGCCCTGAAGCTTGGCATGAGGTGCTCCAGCTCTAGGGATGCCCTTTTTCTGAGCCCTACGATGGGAAGGCAGCCTGGCTCAGAAGCTATTGCTCCTCCATCCTATTTAAATGTAAGGAAGCACCTCAGGATCCCACCACCAGCATCACGAGCAGCACAGTAATAAGACGGATACGGAGGTCTGACCTTTCAGCAGGCAGCGATGCCGCGTGGGGCTCAGCAGCTCCTGCTTTCCTGCCACTGAAGCGCCGAGCAGCCCCATTTCCATGGGTAAACACGAGATGTACGTGGTAAAAGAGTTAAATAAAAAAGAAAACACACCAAAGGGAAGAAAACTTGGACCAACTTGAGTACATGGAAAATGAAAACCACGTTGGAATTGCTCTATATATTCCACAAGATCGCGGCAGCTCTCCCAGGCTGCACTCGGGAGTACAACTCCGTGCTCATTTTCCATGCAAAAAAGTGTGTTTTTTTTGTTTGTTTTTCACCTCCTCCCGAACCGTGTCATCATTGCGAAGGTAAACAACAGCTTCTAACAGCACAAGGCTTTTGCTTCCCTCCTATTTTACATGAGGGTTTTTAGTCCATCTGCTCTACCACAAGCTATGAAAACCGCTGTCAAAATATACCTCCCAGGAGCTCGAGGAGAGCCTGCACGTGGTCATCATGCGGGCTTAAAAATGAAAATAAGCGGGTGAAAGGCAAACCTTTCCCCCCCCGCCACCCCCAGACGGCAACTCTCCAGGGCTTCGGTGATTACACCGGCTCTCAGAACTGCACAGGACGCGCACGCAGTGCTCCGACCCTGCAGAAGGGACCACGCCATCGCTCCCTCGCTGGTGATCCCAGGCTCAAACGAGCCCCCACGGCCTCTGAAGCTCAGCCAGAAGAGGGCATGTCTGCCTTGGCTGCAGAGCAGAGGTCCCAGCGTGCTCCAGATTTGCGGCAGCACTTCCCAACGGGTCCAGCCGCGCTCGGGCGTCTGTTAAAACCACCGAAGTTAAGAGCTTCCAGCCTGGCTGTTCTGCCCAAGGAGGTGGCGTTGCGGGGAGATGCTGCCCCGGCCCTGGAAGGGAAGGGGCCAGCCGCTACCCCGGGCAGGCTGGGTTAGCATCGCCCACTTGTTCAGGAGCCACATGAGTCACAGCCCAGCTTCTGTTCAAAACCATGGCTTAGGGTCACGCTGACAGCATTTTGTAATCTCTTTTTTTTTTTTTGTAGCTTTTCGCTCCATTTTATTTGCTTTTGGGGTTTTAAGTGCAAGGATGGGGTAGGTTTCCAAGCATTCTCCACTAACGAAGAGGCTAGAAGCTTCGGAATTTTTTTTTTAAATGAAAGCTGAAGCATCGTGTGATTCCAGGGACTGAGACGTGAAGGAAAATTTACATAAATTTATTTACTTATTTTGGCCTGGGTGGGAACAGACATTTATTTCCTACTTCACAAAACCTTTGCAGTCCATTGCTTGCCCACGGTTAAGCGCGACACTTCCCACGTGAGCGAACGCAGCCAGCGGATAAGTGGCTAGTTTAGGGATTTCTGTGCCTTTGAGAAGGGGTCAGAGAGGGACCCCGCTCCGCGTACCGCAGGGCAGGGAACGACCAGGAATCCCTCGCACTGGGACCTACGGCATCACGCATCCCGGGTGAGAAAATAGATCTGGCAGCAGCTTTCACAGCCTCCAAGGCCCAAATCCCAGGGGATGCGAGCTAGAAGCGGCCGGGGGAGCGAAGGGAATGGTTATTCCCAGGGCATTTGCTGAACTTGGGATCCAAACCTCCGGGGTTTAAATCCAGAGCCCTCGGGAACGAGGCACCAGCCACTTCTTGCTGCCTTAGGCATGATTTCCAGCTGAACCCCGTGCCTTAGAAAACAAAACCATCAAGAAATGGGGGCCAGCTCACATGGATGGGGCTTATCTTTAGCTTCCCTTTGACTTTCAGTTTATATATGGTTATATTACGAGGCTTATATTGAATAATGTTAGCTAAAGATAACTCACTTGTTTATACTGGATTCAGCTGACTTTGATGACACTAGAAATAAAGCTCCAGCAATGCTTACCAGCTGGCTCCTGACACATCCACAACTTCTGCTGAGCTCCCTGCAGAAAGCCAGAGCAGCTTCTTGCAGAGACGGGCACGTGCAAAGCTCGACCCAAACCCAGCAGCATGCTCTGCAAAAGCATGTGGCCCCAGAAGGGCAAGGGCTGGGGCACCCAAAAGCAACGCTCTCCCCCAGGGCGTAACTTTGGATTTGCAAAGAAATTGCAGGGGGGAAAGAAAGGGAAGGAAAAGGAATAGGAATAAAAAGCCGGCGCTTTTCCCAGTTAGAGGTACCTCGGAAGAGATGCCCAGAGCCAGCAGCCACTCACACAGCTGGGAAGCAGAAAGTGAATTGAACTAGTCTTTCTTTCGGTTCCTCACGCTGCGCGTCAGCTATAAATACCCAATTTACTTTGCTTCTGAGTGACAACACTTCAACAGCATAAAGGAAAACAGATTTTTCTTGGGGTTGCTCTCATGTCACTGGAAGGGCAAGTGCTGCTCTCGCCGCACCCTCACTCCCAGGGCAAACCAAAGGCGCCTGTCCCTCCCGGGCAGTCTGCCTACCCTCGCCCTCCTCCTCTTCTGAAGGTGAGCATTTGCTGGGTGCGACTAAAGAAACGCCTCAAAGAGAACCTGGCTCTGGAAGACGCAAATTGCAAAGCTCTCAGCAAGAGAGCAGTCCGCGCATCGCTCAGGTCAGCTCCTCCTGCATGGGGTCCCCGCGGGGGTGACCTCTACGTTTTCACGTGCTGCAAGATACTCCTCTGCCAAGCTCCTAAAAAAAAAAACCCCACACACCACCAAAACAAATCCCCAACATGTTTGAGCTGTAAGCTCATCTTCCTCCTTCATGCACCCGCTGATGGGACCTCTTCCTTTGCAGGAGAGGGGCTGGGGTGACCGCATCCCATAGCGGGGGGCTGCCAGCCTCCTCGCACCGCTCCATACTCCCCAGTTAATGACAGCATTTTGTAACCCCCCCTTTTTCTACAGGATCACTGCTCCCCCACACCCCAAAAGTGCTGGCGGCACATTGCACCCTCTTCTGCCGACAGCAAATTTGACTATTCTCATGGCGGCTTGAGTTTCCTTGAAAACAATCGCGTAGGACAACAGAGGTGGCTGGACATCGGGATGCTCCGACACCTCTGTCGCTTCACGCCAGCCCGGAATCTGTGCTGCTGTCCTCGGGGCTCTCCTGCCAGCTCAGCAGCCCAGGAGCAGCAAACAGAAGCTAAACGCACACAGAAATACTCCTTGGTGATGCCTGGAGACTCTGGAGCGGGTGGAAAAGGCGCGTAGCTAGGGCTCAGCAACGCTGCGGCATCACGGAGGAGCTACCCGGGAGGGGCAGCGCTGCCTGGCTGCTGCGGACCTCGAATTCGGGAGCAGTCTTCCAAAACCCATGCATGCTACGGCCTTGCTTTCACAACCCACCGCTGCCGTGAGGCATCTCCCCCAGCGCAGCCAGGGTGCTGCTGCCGCTGTTTCTGTGACAGGGGCCAGAATTAGCTCAAGCCCCGTCCCATGCAGGGCAACCCCAGAGAGTCCCAAGAGGGGCAGTGCACGCAGACGACCCAACATCCAGTCCGCATCGCACGAATTTTATCTTTCTGGGGATAGAAGACGCACAGAAGACCGATTTGCTTGCGGAAATATTATTAGCAGAACAATAACATCACCTTCAAAAGCAAAGAATTAATTATCCTCCTCCTATCACCGCAGGGTGAATTTCACGACCGCGTCGTGCCGCATCCCTTTGATCAACCCCACGTCATCTGGGATATATCAATTGTTTTTAGCCGGCTCCCGGGCTGTAGAGGGGGGAAGAAGCAGCAAACACATCCCACGCCACCTGACCGAGCCCCGACTGATGCTCCTGCGAGTCAGGGAGTGTCCAGGGGAGCCTCTCATCCCCTCAGAGGATTTCCACCCTCCCTTTCCTTCCAGCTATTGCTATTGCTGCCCAGGCAAACCAACACCCATCCCTTCCCGGAGCCCCCATTTGTTTACAACCCTGCCTTTTCCTTCACGTTTCCCTCAGGCAGGTTTCAGCTGCCTCCAAACCCATCTCCCTCACACGAGCAAGAGCATCAGCAGGAGGTAGCGGGG
>VZTV01121181.1:31558-50703 GCA_013400875.1 Anhinga rufa
GGGGACAGAAAAGCAATTCAGTGCAGCTGGGCTGGGACAGCAAAAAAAACCCTCTGAAAAAATAGAAAAATAAGAAATAACGGAGCTGGGTGTGTTGGAGATGGAGGCAGAGGGATGGTGCCACCAGCGCCCGCCCCGCTGAGTCACACCAGTCCCTCCTGGGCCCACGGGGTGTGGGAATTACAAGTAAATCACGCTTAGCTCAGCGGCAAGAAGTTGCCACTTAGGTTGCAAAACCAGAGCGAGCCAATACCCCCTTTTAAAGCCATTTTGCGCCACCTGAATTCTTTCCCATCCCCGTGTTTTCATGCTTGGGGCTGCCAGGCAGCAAACCTCAGCCAGGAAAGTCTGGGGGGGAAAAGCCTAACAGGAGGGTGAGGGAAAGCAGGCAGGAAATTGTGCGTTATGAGTAAACAGGCTTAAAAGGGAGGAAATTAATATTTAATTTAAAAAGCCCACCACTCCCGTGGCTCTGCTCCAGAAAGGAAGCCACAGACATTTGAAGACGCCTTCACTTATGTACCTGACCATCCTAAACGTCACCGAGAGCCCCCCCAAGCCTCCACCCTGGAGCCCGCTGCCCTTTCTGGGCCAGACCATCCCCACCGGTGGGATCCCATACGGCGGAGGTTGGACCTGCGAGCACAAGGGACAACGGTGCTTCCTTTGGGATTCTCCCTCTGGCACCAACGAGGGAGGACACAGAGCATGGGGGACCACCTCGGACCCTCCTGCTCCCAGCTTTAAGTGAAAAACCTGGCACCGTGCTGCTAACGTGCAACGGTCCTCGCTCAGCCACGGCTCTGCACATCCCCGAGATGGCGCGGGCAGCCGGCCCTGCAACGTGCCCCGCTACACTCATCTCGAGTCTCATTTGCAGCCCTAACAGAGACCGATTTCTTTCCCTTCCTATTGCAACGGCAAAACTAAAAGCTGAAGCTGGTGGCATCTTCCAAGACTCCCCTGCATCGCTTGCCACCCAGGCTCGGCTCTAGGATAAGAGAAGTTTCCCACGGCTTGACATTCCTACGTAATGACAACCTGTTTTTCCGTGGGAAAGAAACCTTATGAACCATAAATATAAAGGGAAAACAAGTCCTCACATATCACCTGAGAGATAAACGCTGCAATACTTTCTGCGTTAAATCAATATTTAGACAGGCAGCGACTCGCTCGCTCGCCCGCCCACGTCCACCCTCCTGCTCGGGCTGGTTTCCGAGGGCTCGCTGCAGCCGTCAGCTGCCCAGCGAGCCCAGCTCGGGGTGATCGGTGCCGTACGCCCACCAGCGCACGAGAGGAGTCAAATCCGCGCTGGAAGAAGCCATTTGCAATGAAAGATTTCATTATAATCTAGCAATAACGAGAGCTGATAAGGATAGCGCTTGATCCGCTGGGGTTTTAGAGAAGATGCTGCCCCACATCTCTGCGGGAACACAGCCGCTGGAGCTCCCGCTCAAAGAGCGTTATTCATCTTTATAGCACTTCTGAGGCTGCAATGAATTAAAGTACATGTGCTGCGTTTGCAGGCAGGAACAGGAGGTGCAGAGAAGCTACGCGTGTACAGAAAGCTCCTTATTAGACCTCGGTACGGGTAGCAACTTGGGTACGCCCCTGCTTTTCTCTTTTCCTCCCATCCTCGTACAATATTGCCCTTGTGCAATATTTTCCTCAATATACTGGAGAATAACTGCTTTGAAAGTAGCGTCTGTTTACCGAGGAAAACCTCAGCTTTGAGCCTGTGGTCTTCAGTTTTGCTGAAGTTTTACAATTTCAAGGGCCGGGGCTGGGCGGGGGGAAGAGAAGCAGAAACTTCAGGGGAAAAAAACCAAAGCATTAGTGGACCCATTTCTCCCCACGCCGAGCTCCGAGGCGCTGGGAGACCAAAGCAAACACGGGAGCCCCCAGCGTTTTCCAAGCAAAGCCATACTTTGCCTCTTGTGTTTGGAAACGCAACACAAGCCCCGTTAAAACGTCAGCGCTGCCGAACACCGTGCCCTCGCACCGCTGCTCGATGCGGGGAGCGGCGGGGGTTCAGTCAATCACACCGCGCTCCTGCCCCAATGCAAGAGGAGCGGGACGGGGTAAAGCAGCCGCAGAGAGGGGGAAAACACTGGCCAAAACTGTGGCTAGCAGAGGGCCCAGGGATGCTCAGCCCGTGGTCTTGTGCTTGGGCACTAGCCAGGGACCAGTGGGCACGCTTACCTTGCTTCTGCTTGGCGTGCTTTGGGTGTTTAGGGTGGGTTTTTTAAATTTTTTTTTACTTATTTTTTTAACTATCAGGCCCAGTGTTGTGCAAGGGCTCCAAAGAGGGGCCCCACGTCTGAATTTCCAGTCTCCATATCAGCACTTCGCAGTCCTTGCTACGGGTATTTAATAGCCTTTATTCATTCGCACTAGAAAGAAAAAAAAAATGCAGTTAATAAATGGAATGAGCTAACCCAGAAATCCCTTCCAGCAATTACTATTGACAGGGAAGAATCCCAAGCCATGAAAAAAAAGGCAGAGTATGCTAAAAATGTTTTTCCACCATATTTTTGCCCTTGCAACCAGCTCCCCACAAAGAACAGACACACAACTTTGGTGGTGGTGGGGGGGGGAAAATGTGCAAAATTTCCCCATGCTTTTGCAATTAGCGATTTTCTTTCACCAGCCTGTACTGCAGGGCCAGTAAATGCAGGAGCAGATGAAACGGCCCAAATTTTCCTTTTCTCAGGCAACCCCCGGTTGGGAAGGCGGATTGCAATTCCCCCAGCCACGGTGCTCCAGCCACCGCTTCAGGAATAGCCTCGAGGAGGCGGAGGGGCACAACCCTTCCTGCGTTGCCAAACTATCCGTCGCCGAAGCAGCTGACCGGGATATATCGTGAGATCCAGGAGTAACAGGGTGTTCGGCAGAGCTGAAGCGCTCCTCGCAGCAGCGGCACCCTGGTGCAAGCTCTTCCTCTGCTGTAAAACAGGTTGCGGGTCAACAGCAGGCGAATTGCCACTCAACTCTGACTTCTCCGAGCTCAAAATCCCAGACCGAACTTAACAGGATGGGTTGGATCGTTTGGCCGTCGAAATCCCACGGTTTATTTTTGCAGCCAGAGGGTGTGTGCATTAGCCAGGTGTCCTGGTGGGATTCCAACAGTAATAGCCCTAAATCTCCTTCCGAAATTAAAAAAAAAGAGGGGGTGGTTGGGGTTTTATTTTACATCTGTCCTCTTCTTCACCTCCCCCCCCACTACGGGTAACTCCCCCAGAAGGATTTGCTGTCTAACACCGCTCGCCCTACCAGCGCGCCAGCGGGAGGAGAGACCCCTCCGCATGCAAGCGCTAAGGGACGGCGTCTAATTTAATCCTCTTGTTTTCCTAAACGAAGCTCCATCTGCGTGGAAGACGTGGCGAGAGGTTATTACGACACCGCTCTTTCTGCGCCCCATCGATATGCCGCCCCAGACCACCCAGTACAAAGTGGTCAGCCGTTTCAGCAAGGCGCCGAGCTTTCGGACACGAGGAAAAATAACATTTTTTTAAAAAAAAAAAGCATTCTAACAACAAGTTATGGCAACAAGTTCAGAGGCAAA
Source organism: Anhinga rufa (assembly GCA_013400875.1). NCBI lineage: Eukaryota > Metazoa > Chordata > Aves > Suliformes > Anhingidae > Anhinga > Anhinga rufa. The sequence continues at coordinate 35,124 of VZTV01121181.1, forward strand.
ACATCCTTTGGTGTACGTATTCCCTTGCAAGGAGCCTGGTGCTCCCGGGAGGCGAGTCCCCAGCCCCCGGAGGCTTCCCAGGCAGCCGAAGGCTCCCAGGACGAACACCCCCCCGATGCTCTGTTCCCGTAAGCATCCGAGGAAGATTTCCTTTTGCAGACTCACACGCGAACAAATCTGTGCCCGTAAGGAGCTCTGCCAGCTTATTATGGCTTTCAGAGGAACAACTCCCTCGTTTTCTTAGTTCTGCTGCCAGAACCAGGTCATTTCTATGAGAGCCCAATATTCCAGCTACTGTCCAGTCCTTCCACTTGCAGGAAAAAGAGCCTGGGAAGAGCGCCCCGTATATAACCTAAACCAATTAAAAACCCCTGCACACTGAATTTTCCCCCCACCCCAAGGCCCAACATTTTTAGGGCAATCCCCTGGCGTTCAGCACGATTTATTGGTCAGCCAGATCATCAGCGCCCACATTAATTTGGGGGGGGGGGGGGGNTGGGGGGTGGGGGGGTGGAGAAGAGCGAGACGCCGTGCTCGGAGCGTCTGGGTTTAAGCGCGAGGTGGGCTGGCACCGCCTAGGTCCGACCACCGCAGCTTTCTCCATCCAGAGGAAGCACAGAGGGGACAAAACCCAGACCAGCGTGGGAGAGGACAGGCAGAGGAGAGCACACAGCAGCCCGAAAGCGGATGATGCGTTTTGCAGGACGGTTGGCCCCGCCGCCAAGCGCATCGCTGCCTGCTGGGCTAGGTGGTCTCTCGCTAAGGCACGGTGCAAAAATCGCTCCAGGGAGCCCAGCACCAGAGCTCAGCCTCCTGCTGCCACGCGCCTTCTGGCTCCGAGCACCCTGGGAGGGGGATTTCAGCCCAAAGGCAGCGACGCGTCTCCTTATGTGACCTCCAGCAGCATGTGCTACCCATTATCTAATGCTAATAGCACACTCCATCAGCTCCCTCCCACCTGGCATAGCGCCCGCAGCCATCTTCCCCTCGAAGCTGCTATCTCAGCGCCGACAGCCACTGCTATTTCACCCAGAGAAGTCCCAACAGAGGCGCTGCAGACCCTTTTGGACACCACCATCTCCTGGCCTTCCCCTCGCACGCTGCCAGCTCAGCACCTCGTGCTCCAGCCAGACCTGGCAGCCTCCCCCCCCGCTGCGGGATGCTCAAAGGATTTTTGGGTGCAGAAGAAGAGGACCCGGGCACGGCCAGGAGCAGCACCCACCCGCGCTGCCCAAGCGAGCAAAGGTCTGCGCACGAGATAAGGGCAAGGGCAGCTTGGGTTTTATCTACAGAGAGATATGAAATGGCTTGCTTTGATAACGAGGTCGTTTTGAGCATTGGGTATCCAAAGACAGCCAAGAAATAGGTGGAAACCCCACTTTTGGCTGCCGTTTTGAGCATTGGGTACCCGAAGACAGCCCCAAGAAATAGGTGGAAACCCCACTTTTGGCTGCCGTTTTGAGCATTGGGTATCCAAAGACAGCCAAGAAATAGGTGGAAACCCCACTTTTGGCTGTTGCTGTTGTAAAGCAGGAGGCATTCAGAGCCCACCCGGGGTGGGAGCCCACGCCGATTGCCCCCACTGGCCCTGGGAGAGCTGCAAGCCACACAGCCAGCCAAGGAACAGAGCATCGCGTGAGGAGTAACCCCCCGGCTGGGCACTACCAGCGGGCAGGGCTGGCCCAGGTACCACCTCGAGCTCGGCAGCTCACCCGCTCTCGGGAAGGTTAAAACACCCCCAACCCAGCCTCCCCCCAGCTTTAGCCTGGAAGTCGCTTCAACGTTGGAGAAATACCGACAACAGCAAGAAACCGCAGAAGCCGATAAAGCCGCGGGGAGCGACTGCGCGCTGCCAGGATTAAGAAAAAGCGCCCATAAATTTGGGCTGCCGTGCAAATAGCAAACCTCCTCCAAGAGGAGAAAGGGGGGTAGAGAGAGATGTGCGCCGTGCTGATGCTCAGAGGGGATATTTGGGTGGGGATGGCTCCTTCCTCACCATTTCCTTCCAGCCAGGCGGGTATTCACTTACTCCATCAAAACCATCACCTCTGTTGGACAGTTACACTGGGATTTGGTAAGAATTTTCCAAACCCATGGAAAAAAAACGGGCCAAAGGCCAACGCTCTCCGTGCGAGCTGCTTCTGAACGCTGTAGCAACCGGCGAGCAAAACATGCACCAAACGGAGAGGGGCCAACGCCAGGAGCCCTCCTCTGTCCCCAGGTCCCCCTCCTCGGTCCTCCGAGTCACCGATAGTCCTTCCACTCATTAATCACACAGCATCTGCTGGGCCAGTTGCGCTTAATTAACAAATAACAAGGTTTCCAGCCCATTAAAGGGCACGGCAAGCTTTGGGTGCCCGGGTGGGGGAGTTCACATCTGGGCTTGTTTCACCACAATTAAACAGAAACAGCACATCAAGGAAAAAACCCCCACGCAATGAGTTCAGCACCACATCACCACGTAGATACTAGAAGCCTTTGTACCGCGTGTGAATTCTGCAAGCTTGTCCCAGCTTTGCCCTGACTTGTTTTACTTCTGCTAACGGATTTTGTTAGAGGAGATTCATTCCAAGATTATTATTTTTTTTAAATTATTTTTTCTTTTTCATCCTTTAGCAAGATGACTTTATTATTTTCTGCGGTAGAAATTCCTCGTAACAGCCAGAAATCAAATCAAACAGTCAGGAACCGCCGTCCCATGCTTTTATCCACCACCCTGTCCTTTCTGCAGGCCATTAATGCTGCTTCTGGGAAGAGGGAGTTGTCCCATCTTTTTGCAGTTAAGCAACAGGCAAACATCGCATGAGCATTTTAACCTGCGTTTTGCCAAGACATTGCATAAATACGCTGAAGCACGATGCAAACGTGACACCGATTTTTGCTGTGCAGCTGGGAGCCCATAAAAATGCACAGCTGGGGCCCCGTTTCCTCCGCGCTTTCCCAAGCGGCACGTTCTCCTAGAGAACGACCCAAAACACCAACAGCAAGCGTTTAACCAGCAACAGGCAGCTCGTTTTCCTGTGGCCCCCAACAAAACCCAGCGCTCCCCATCACCCTCGCCAAAGGCAAACCCACCAGGGAACCAGCCAGATCGCTTCGGCCCCCCTCTCCTTGGAAGGGGCTGGTGCCGTTAGCTGGAGAGGGCGGCTCTGGGTTCAGGCTCTCCCAAGACTGCACCCTCGGTGGGTCACCGCGCGCCAGCCTAAACCTTTCCCATCGCCATAAGGCAGCAATCAGTCTCATAATAAAGACGAGGAGCCTCATACTGGAGGAGCTGAACACCTCCAAAGCCACGGCAGCAGCCTGGCCACAGCGGGCCAGGACGCACCATCGCTCAGTCCTGCGGCGACCTCCACCAAAGCAGCTTCTCAGGAACTACCGACCAGCAGCTACAGCACCACCTCGGCCAAGGCTCAAACACCTCCAAGAAGCTTCACCAGACCGTTTAACAACGCGCAGTACGGCCATTCCACCCCCTACCTGCTGTAGCAAAGCCTGCAGATGCTCATCTGGGGTCCACAGGACCAACACGCGTAGAATTTGGAGCAACGCTTGAGCTGAGGCGCAGAGAAGGTCCTCACAGCCAAAGCGCTCAGAAGAAGCGTGCTGGGGGAGCCGCCGAGTGAAATAGCTGCAGCTGGACAAGCCTGATGCCCGTCAAGCTCTAAGGAGCACCGATTGCCACCACCTGGGGAAGGGGTCTCCACCCAGGTGCAGCGACCCAGGAAAACCCAAGGAGCTGCTGTCTGTTGTGTCATGGCAGTGCGGTGGGTGGCTTGGGCGGCACAGCTACCCAGCTTCACCCCGGGACACGTCCTCGGGGCTTGCAGTGAGCTCTGCCCAAAAGGGGTGACTTATAGACCTCCTCCGCGCCCGGCTCGGAGGTGCCGCCAGCAAGGGGCTCCCTGCAAACGCAGCCTGTTGCAGGTGTCGGTGGCAAACTGGGGGCAGCTGGGTTGGCTCCTCAGCTGAACCCTGCAAAATCAAGCCCTGCGGAGTTTATCCCAGGTCACAGAATTCATTTATCTGCGCGAGCAGATGTGGCTAGGTGTCACCCAGCCACGCTGGGTGGAAAGCGGGCTCCGTCGGCGCCAGGACGTGAGTTCATCCAGAGCGCAACGGGCGAGCAGCAAAGCCTTATTGCATTGCTACAGGCGTGCCAAAAGGGAAGGAGCGGCCCCCCCAAACCTCTCTGTAGAGCATCGGGATGGGGTTTGAAGCGCCGCTTTGTGCTGGTGCGGCTGCGCTCTGCTTGCTGGCCCCCATCCCACGTGCTTCGCATCCCCGCTTCCCCTGGCTCGTTAACGCAGGGGCCATCCCAAGCACTTAGCCGTGGGCTAGTGACGTGGGGAAAGGTGTTGCAGGTGAGAGGAGGAGGAGGACGCTTGATAACAGCAGTCATTCTGGGTCTCCTGGGAGAGTCATGCTGTAGAAAGCAAACAGCAATATGTTGGGGCGAGGGGAAGGGGAAGACGGCGATTGTGGGCCGTGATAGTTCTGTTCACTAAATGGGAATTAAAAGAAAATCTTTATCTGTGGAGCGCAGAGCCTGGGGAGATGGAGATAACGCGGCTCCATTGCACTGCAGCCTGCGATACCAACCGAGGCCCCGGGCTTTCAAGCCTTCCTTTTAATTGCCCCCTTCCTGCTAAATTTAATTGGAAAATAAACAAGCCTTTAGAAGGAGAATCAGAAGCAGGGGATGTCTGCCCAGGGGCATTAATTGCATCGACCCGCCCTAATGATGTCCGCTCCTTCTGGGGGGGGGGTAATACAGCTCCAGGTGTTGCGGGTGGCTGGAGGTGTGACTGTAACCGCATCCCTGGCATCTCGGATGCGTCTTTAAATAGCGAGTAACAAGCCCTTCAGCTGATGCTCAGGGAATCCCCCAGAAGAGGAAGGAAAGCCCGCAAGGCCGCCCGCCGCAAGGTCGAAACTCCTTTGCGATAAAAGCGGAGAAGGGCACCGTTTCATCGTAAATCACTGCCTACGGTGTGCGCAGCATAGAAACACATGGGCATGCAGAGAAATCCTGGCGGGCAACGGCGAGACCTCGAAACCAAGAGCGTGCACGTAGGAAATATAACTCGACACGGCAGGTCTTGCGATTTCGGTGCTGCGGTTCAGTGTCGGGTCAGATCGATAACACTTTTGGACCTGGCCCCGTTGGATTTTGCCCAGCATTTGTCGATCAAACTATCAAATTTTTAATCTTGTTTTCCAGGCTCCTGGGGAGCTACATCAGAGCTGCTGGAATGCAGAAAGCATTATTTTTGAAAAGACTTTCAGAACAGCCCCCGGAGGACATTTTATATCCAAAACCACCTTTTTTGCTCCTTCTTCTTAAAGGACGCGGCTTTGTGGCCGTGGCTCTGAGCCTGGGGGCGTGAGCCCCTCTCCCCCTCCGCCCGCCAGCCGTGAGCACGTTGAGCTGCAACGGAGGCTCAGGACGAGGCTGTCGCCGAGCCTTTTGGAGGGACGCATCCAGGCTCTGGTCCTGCAGATGCTCAGACACGTGGTTTAACTTTGCACGCAGCGCGAGTCCCAGTGCGGCAGGTCCACAGAAGCGCACGTGGAAAGGATGCCTGAGGAGGGCCCCAGCAAGACACCTCATCTGCCTCCCGGCCAGGACTTTATAGTTAAAAAATTCTTCAAATATTTAATTTAAATCTCCCTTGCTGCGATTTACGTCTCGACCTGGGGCAGAGGGAGCAGACTATCGCCCACCCGGGCAAGCGGGAGTGCCGTCACGAGCAGGATGGGGACCACGGGGCTGCCGCTGTCCCCGAGCTCGGCTTTCCACCCTGCTGTAGGAACGGCATCCTCGCAGCACCAGCAGTGACGGGGCGATGCACGATGTGCCGCTTAGGAACAGCATCTTTATGGCCGAGATATAGATGTATTTACATAGCTGCTATATCTTCAGAGCGACAGCAATGGAGCTTTCCATGGCCAGGCTGAAGATGGGTCACGTGCGGCGGCACGTGGACGAGGACCTTCACTCGTGTTGCTTCACCCCCGCAACTGCAAATGGAAACCCTTCTACTGGATTTAACCCTCCCGTTCAGGTAGAATTTGGGTAGATTACAAATATTTCCAAGCAAGGGATTTTTTTTTTCATTGCTCTGGGTACGTACAAAACCAGCCCCAGCAGAGCCCAGGGCCAGCTCAGGACCGCTTGCTTCAGCTGTGCTTCACACAAATAACAGCAGCAAAGCCTTTTATAAACAGAAAAGCGAGTGCAGAGCCCAAGGTTTGATAGCTAGCGTATGACAGAAGGCATAAGCAGCTCCCCAGGAAAAAAATAATGTATAAACGTATAGACCCACCACGGCCGTGGGGATCACGGAGAGAGGACAGGGCGATGAGAGACCCGGCCCTGGTAACCATCTGCCCTTTAAACCCCCCATTTAACTGGGGAGCAAGCTTCATTAAAATAACATTCCGGAGCCATTCCCCAGCTGCCGATAAAGCCAGACACACAATTTAAATGGGAAACTCGTACCCAGGGAGATGAACGAAGGCAATAAAAACAAGTGAAAAGGGGACAGTTTATGAGTTTGGATGCACGCTGCCTCTCCCCCCATCTTGCCCTCGCCACATGTGTTTTCATTTTTCTCCCACTCCCATCCTTACTGTACTCCTCTTCCCAGGGAGGAAGAGCACGGTGCTCCCCTCGCTAAAACCACAGCAGGAGGAGAACAAATCTACTCGGTTTAACCCCGCTTTGGCTTCAGTCCCGTCCCCGGGGCGATCCCTGTGCCCCGCCGTGGTCCTTGGCCGGGGTGGATGTGCTACCCAGGCTGGGGCTGCTTGCTGAAGGACCCAACCGCCCTTTGCAGGTATCGCCTCTGTGAAGGAAGCGAAGGGTTGGGCACAGAGGGGAAACCCACAAACCCCACCGCTTTGGAAAGGAAACACCCAAAGGTAGCCGCCTTGGCTGCAGCTCGCGCGATGCATGCCTCCCCTAAGAGCCAGCAGTCATGATGCTGTTCCTAAAAACCATGGAGAAACGCGCAGCGGCACCCAGGCAGTCGCGCTGCAGCAGAGGGGAGGTAGGGATGTAAGGTCTCCTCCCTTCTACTCTCCTACTTCTTCTTCTTCTTCTTCCTCTACGCTCCTACTGGGACCCAAACACCCGCTTCGCTAAATAAACCAGGAACACCTTTGTGTTTTGTGCGGGCTGGGGCTTTGCCTTTTTTTTGACTGAATCTCCAAAGGTTTGCTAGGAGCTCAGCTCAGTGAAACAGTCTGGGGCAGTGCAAGCGGTATTTGGGTGCGGGACGGGCGTTTCTGCGCAGTTTTGCAGCAGGCAGGGCAGGCGGCAAGGCGAGGGCCGGGAGCTGGGTGCTGTGCAGATGGGGATGCCGCCTTCTCTTGGGTCTGCACGGCAGCGCTCGGCCGTGCGAGAGGCTCCCTGGTGCCGCCTTCGGACACGTAAGCAAACGGTTACCTTCGCTCTCGTGAAACAGGGCTGGCTTGACGAATTACAGTGACTTTTGAAAGTAAAGGTCGTTTTAAACGGGTTTTCCTTTGCTCGGGAAAAGGTAGCTACTTTCTGCAGGGATCTTTGCAGAAGGGGATGAAAGCGGAGCAGCCTGCTGCTGGCCCTCGGGGGTCCCTCCCTCAGGAGGAGGGGGAAAAGGCCTTTCTGAAGGGGAAAAAGCATCCCAGGGAAGCGCGGGTTTTCCCAGAAGAGCGGCGGAGGCTGGCACACGAGCGGCATTTTCCCTGGCCACAGCCACTGGCCCATGACCATCGAATAACCCATCCCGGCGCCACCGTTATCACCTGCGTGGGGCTCCACTCCAGAACTAGCAGAGCCTGTAAAAAAAAAACCCCACAATCACCAGCTTTGCAGGACGCGGGACCCAGCCCCATGTCCTCGTCAGCTGAGAGCCTGCCAAACCCCGGCACCCCCCTTTCATCCGGACCCCCGCTCCAGCGCCGCGTCTCGAAGGGGCAGCGCAATCCGCAGCGCAGAGGGAAAGGCAGGGCACGTAAGCAGAGGTGCGCAGCACGGTGCCCGGCCCCGGCCTTTGGGGATAAAAGGCGCTGTTTCTTCTTCGCCGGGCGGGTGGACGGAGCCGGTGAGCCTCGCGGGAGAGGGAAGTGCTCTCTTCATGGGGCTGCCTTTCATGTGAGCCGCTGATAACGTCTGATTTTTAAAAGCCCTTGCTGTTGAGAAGCGTCCGGGTCCCGGCGACTGTGGGATTTGCGTAGCCTGATGTAGAAATGGCTTCGTGGACCCGGTGCCCGAAGCCGATGCTCTTGGGCACTTGGGGTAACCGCGTCCCTGGGGCTCTGTGGTCCGTCTGCTCCAGAGCAAACGCGAATAGCGCTGGCTGTGCTCCCATCCGTCGCCTGGAGCGGGCTGGCTGCTCGGCCTCCTCCTCCTCCTCTTCCTCCTGCCATCGGCAGTGGCTTTTTGTAGTGCCTCTGATCTCCCGGCGGGGAACGCACGCTGTGTTAGTGCTCCGCGAGCCTTCCTGGCTGTTCCGAAAGCAAGGTAGAAACACATCCTTCCCCTCCACGCTGGGGCCTTTCTTTGGTACAGCCGCTTAGGAGAGCCACCAGCACCAAAAGACGGCCTTACAAAAGCAATTCCGAGCAATTACCACTAAAGAATGTGAAATATTTTCATTTGCTTTTCTTATAAAGTTGACTTTCTTGCATTTATTCACAGGGGGTGTTTTTCTTTCTCTGTGCAAATGCCCCTGCAAAAATCCTGGGAGGATGTGCAGAGCATGATATTCCTCAGTCGGACTTAGGAGAAGCTACCATCACCCAAAGGGAATTATAATATATAAAAATAATGATATTTTTTAAATTTCGATTTAAAATAAAGTTTCTATTTAAAATAACAATAAAAATACGCAGCATAAGGTTTATAAATCTGTGTATGGAGTATGCGTATATGTTTGTGTGTGTAATACATGTATAGCTAAATAAATAATAACTGAAGAGGATATATTTTTCTGGCAAAGTGTTGCGTTAGCCAACGAACTGTGCCGCCTTCCCTCGAGCTGCAGGCTCAGCCTGCTCCTGGGCGACACAGCGAGCCAGGCTTGAAGCTTCACCTGCGCTCTGAGCGGAAGAATAGCGGGGCGAGAGCGCCAGCGGATCCCCTCCGAGGGCGAAACCCCGCTCCCTCCCCGCCAGGCGCGGAGCTGCTTCCCGGTAGCCGGCTTCGGCGCTTGCGGCTGTTTGCAAAGCCTTTCTCCACCCGCCCCGCTACGCTCCGGGTTTTGGAGGTGGTTTTTCTCCCCCCCTTGCCCTCAGAGTCAACGTTGTTTGCTTTTTCTGCTTCCTTCCAGGCGTTTTTAAATAACTCGCAGGTTCCCCAGCAGCTCGGCTAAAGCTTTGTGGCTCCTGGTGCTCGTCTCAGACAGCACCCGGGGCTCTGCTGACCCTGCCGGGAGGGCAAGCCTAGGGGAGGGGGAGCGCCTCCCCATAGCCGGCCGCATCCGGCTACACCAGCAATAAAATAATAAAAATAATAAAAAGCACACCAGGAATAATTGGCGTTGAGTTGCTGAAGGAGCAACTCGCACGCCATGGCTTCATAATCGGGAGACCCGTCGCAAAAATCAGTATCCTTCTCCGCTTGGCTGCAAGGCACGCGAGCGAATGCACCTACTGGGGCCGTAAACGCGATGGCAGCGATAGCTGGAAACTAAATAAAGCAACGACCTGTTCCTGGTGCTTTGGATTTTGTTTCCGTTACAGGCCTGCTAATTCCTGCTCCTTAGCAAGGGACTCCAATGCCGGACGCTGAGCATCAGCCTTCAAAAATATCCAGCCGGAAAATGTCCCAACCGGCTCTGATGCCGGTGCTAAGATTTTCTTGCTTTAAAAGCAGGTGATAAAAATCTTACTCGATACCCAACAAGGTGCCACCGTAAATCATCAGCACCAGAGCGCACTCGTGCGAACAGGCGGCAGCCTCTCCAGCCTTGGGCATTAGCAGGAGTCCACCCAGCTCCACGTTGCCCAAACTCCCCAGAATTTCACGCGCCGAAAGCAACACAAACCCGCGTTTCCCCAGCGCAGGAGCCTGCCCGGGCGGTTCGCTGCACGCCACCGACGCGGTGTCCTTGAGGACGTCTCCAGAGGAAGCCCAGTTCCTCCTATTCTTCTCCGGCTGCTGCTGGCGCAGGTGTTCCTCCCCCCGGCCCCATTGTCCCTTGTCCCAGCCTCGGGGCTTTGCACAAACAGCCGTTGCTCATGTCCACAGTTTCCTTCTTTGGCCTTGGAGAGACATTTTTTAACCAGTTCCTTCAGCAAGCGGATTTTAAAAAATATTTTTAAAATATGATTTTATATATATTTTTAAGTGAGGCCTGCCATTTGGCCGGATTTCTGGTCTCCAGAAGTTAATTTGGTTTTGATTATTATCTGAAACAGAGGTTTATAGATGTGCTCGGCTGTGGGGGTTGAGAAACAAAACCCCTTTTAACTTAGGAACCAGGACTTTGATTGATTTTCAAACGGGAACATCAGCCCAACTGAGAAGCAAATTTAAAAAGCATGGCATATTTAATAAAAAAACAATAGAAGCACGATGTGGTTTTAAGTACCAAAAACTGCTCCCTTGCCAAAACCGTGGGTGAAAATATCAGCATAAGCTTTGCAGATGAAGATCTCACTGAAAAGCGGAGGTGGGGGAAGTTTTCTCTCCGCGAAATCGCAACCAGCCCGTAAGCAGCTCTAGCAGGAGCATTCAAACGTTTATTGGGGGGAAAAAAATAAAGCCACTGGAAAAAGCTATTAGCTGTATTCGTGCAAATCAAGGGAAAGGACCTGACACCGCGGTCTTGGAAAAGTTCTCTTCCCTGGGACAGGAGCCCTGGCTCCTGCCTCGTTAGACCTCATGCACCTCCTGGTGAAGAGCATCCCCATCAGTTCTCTAATTACTCTGCTGGAACGACCTCTTCAAAACAATTTCTAGTTGCATATTGAAGTATTTTTGGTTTTGCCCATAGCCCCAGCTTGGAGACGTCTGGAGGAGCTATAGTTAGAAGCGGCCATTTTTCGTCCGTGGAACGTGGTTGGACCAAAAAAACGCTCCTTTGGGTTGCTGAGGTGAATTGTCGGTCTAGCGCTGGGCTCGCCCGGCCGTTTCGGCGGGGAGGAGGCAGCACTTAGCGGTGTTTCCGTAAAAGCAAAGTCACTGGTCTAGCAGAATGGAAATCTTTTCGTGTTGACCTGTCTTAATTTGTACGAGTCGAAAGAAAATTCACCCCCTTTCTCCCAGCAGAAAACTCTAAAACCAATCCGAGACGGCGTCAAGGTACATTTTCCCCCCAGCGCGGTTTTTCGGGGTGGCCGCTGACCCAAAACCCGGCCGTTTCGGAGCGTTAGCTGTGGATCCCTGCACCCTATTCTCAGCTCAGATAAGAGTGACACCCCCGCATCACCCAAATGACGCTTCTCTCTCTCTTTTCTTTAGCGAAGCCAGCGCCGTCCAGTAGCTTGCCAAACCGTAGGGTGCGGGAGAGGTTGGCGGAGGGGCTCCGGCTCCTGCCCCCTCCTCCTTTGCGTCCAAAGTCTTTGCGACCTTCGGATGTGCCAAGACCCGAAAGCCAGCACCCGTCCCTGCCGCTGGCCAGGAGACGTCCCAGCGACCAGGGGTCTTCCTACGTACACAGGTCTGGGGAAGAACAACGGGAATCTGCAGTCTTCAGTACTGGGAGTTTTGGAGACTTATATTTAGGGTATAAAAGAGGGAAGGGAAGAAGGGGGTTTCTTGTTTCGGTTCCTCTGTTGGGTTGCTGTCGCTCGCTACCGCGTTACCGGGCTAGCTCGGCACACAAAAACCAGATAAATCAACAAACAGGAGGATTACTGGAATTAACGTTGAATTCGCAGTTATGACGGACGCCTGCTAAGCGTGGAGAGATAAGGCAGGCTCGCGAGTCGAAGGGCTACAGTCCGAGTTAGCCGCTGCGAGAGCGAAGCTCCAGGAGAAGAGCCCAGGTTGCAAAAGGGCGGATGGACCGTTGGCGAGGGAACCGGGATTAGCTTTTAATAAACTCATCAGCTCTTTGCTTGCTCGCTAGCGCAAGGAGCACCGCGTCTGGAGAGCCTCTCCTGCAGTCCTCCCTTGTTCGGGGTACCCGCTAACCGTCACCCTCTGCGGCACCGTCACCACCCTGACCTCCCTGCCGACGCTGCTCTGCGGGCAGGAATCCGCTTGAGAAGGACAGCTTTAACAGTAAAATAAAAAAAAAAACCCCGATGGGTCCAAACCGGGATGCGCACGGGGATGCTCAGGTGTGCAAAATGCTGGTTTGCACGCCCGCCGCGGCGCCGGGGCAGGAAAGGAGGCACCGCGTCACTCGGCGTCTCCCGGTCTGACGGAGGATGAGCACAGCAAATTCCACACCAGTAAATATTTAATTTAAATCTCTCAGAATACTTAAATTTCAATCACGCTGCTAAAATGCTTTCGGACCCTGAAGCACTGCTGCGGAGGAGTTGCCTCAAGCCTTTTTAGCGGCTCTTCAGCATGTTTGTTTAAACATTAGAAGCGTGCTGTATTAACGCCTTTGCCCTCTCTCTGATGGCCTTCTGCAGAGCCACCGGCGTCGGCCAAGCCCGGCCGATCCTCCGCGCTGCACCGGATCAGGGTCAAGTGATCAGCGAGTTATTAATGCCGGGCATCACACTGTGATGCTGGGGCGGCCGCCGGCCAGCGCTTCCCTCGGCACGGAGGGTTTGCTCCAGACGGCACCGGGGACCGGCCGAGCTTGGCTCTGGCCTGGCAGCCTGGACATTCCCACGACCTAGCTCCTATTTCAGGGCTTGTCCGTCTATTTAAAGCGCGCGAAGAAGGGGAAAAATGCACTGGAAATGTAGCGTGCACATGAGACACTGCGCCAAATATTCGGTTTCTTTTAGAGGCCGATAGCGAGGGATCCCACGGCTTTTGATTTTTTGGTTTGTTGGGGTTTTTTTCCTTCCCCTTTTAGCAATGCACGCCTGAAGACTATCAGGCCCTATTAGGGATTAGAAAAACCAGCTGCTGGGTGAGTGAGTAGATCAAGCCCTCGGGAACCGAAAAAAAAAAGCAAAAAAGCAGGGACCCGGCTGGTTTCTCCGGCAGAAAAGCAGCACCAGAAGCGCAGCCGAAGCTTTAGGATGGGAGCGAGGAGCAGGCTGCGGCAGGAGGAAGGGCAAGATAGCGAGGCGAGCGCCTGGGCTGCCAACAACAAGCGGCGAGCCGAACCACGCTACAGGAAGCTGTAGCCTCGGTGATAAATAGGAGACCGGGGAGCACAGGATGTGTGCAGGGCGAGCTCGGCGGGCCGAGGGGATGCGAGCCGGCGGCTGACGAGTCCCTCCGTCCGTCCCTCCGTCCGTCCATCTGTCCGTCCGCCCCTCCGGCCGGCGGGATGGCCGTCGCCCGGCTGCTGGCGCTGCTGCTGCTGCTGGCGGTGCGGGGCTCTGGCGGGGAGGACGCCGAGGTGATGTGCGCCGGCACCGCCTGCTACACCTTGCATCAGGCCGAGCTGGGCTGGAGCGGCGCCCAGGAGCGCTGCCGGCACAACGGCGGCAACTTGGCTCCGGCACGCAGCCCCGCCGAGGCCGAGCGGCTGCAGGAGCTGCTGGCCGCGGCCGGCTGGCCGGGCCCGGCCTGGATCGGGCTCTCGCTGCCGAGGGGACGGTGCGTCCAGCCGCAGGAGCCGCTGCGGGGCTTCGCCTGGGCGGCCGGCGGGGAGCCGGGCAATTACTCAGCCTGGCTCTCCGAACCCACCACCACCTGCCTCAGCGCCCGCTGCGTCAGCCTGCGGCCGGCCGGCCCCTCGGGCACCGCCGGATGGACCGACCGCTCCTGCCGGAGCCCGCTGCCCGCCTTCCTCTGCAAGTTCAGCTTTCGGGGGATGTGCGGGCCCCTGCCGCTGGCCGGACCCGGCCGGGTCAGCTACAGCACCCCTTTTGGGGTGCGCAGCCCCCGGATGGCGGCCGCCCCCTTCGGCACGCTGGCGGAGGCCGACTGTGAGGGGGGCGAGGGCACGGCCTTCGCCCTCTGCAAGGGGACGCTGGAGGGGGGCGGCTTCGCCTGGGACCCCCCCGGACCCCTCTGCCCCGCCACCTGCGCCCACTGCCAGCACCGATGCCTGGAGGAGCCGGGGCAGCCCCCGCGCTGCGCCTGCCATCCCGGCTACCTCCTGGCTCCTGACATGGCCTCCTGCCTGCCCAAGGACCCCTGCGACCCCAACCCCTGCCAGGGGACCTGCCAGGCCCTGCCCGGCGGCTTCGAGTGCGGCTGCGAGGCCGGCTACGCCCTGGCACCCGACGGCCGCCGCTGCCTGGACGTGGACGAGTGCCTGGCCAGCCCCTGCCATCACGAGTGCCGCAACACGGCCGGCAGCTTCGCCTGCCTCTGCCGGCCCGGCTACCGGCCGGCGGGGCCGGGTGGCCACCACTGCCACGACGAGGACGAGTGTGCCCAGCCCGGCGTCTGCCCTCAGCTCTGCCTCAACGTCCCCGGCTCCTTCCACTGCGCCTGCCGGCCCGGCTACCAGCTCCAGCCCGGCGGCGGCGACGCCTGCCTGGATGTGGACGAGTGCCTGCGGGACCCCTGCCCCGGGCGCTGCCGCAACCTGCCCGGCAGCTACGAGTGCCTCTGCCCGCCCGGCTCCCTCCTGGAGGAGGATGGACGTAGCTGCCGTGCTGCGCCCACCGCCGCAGAGGAGCGCGCGGGGGTCCCCAACAGCACCCTGCGGACCACCGGCGTCCCGGGGACCATGGGCATCCTCCAGACCACCGGCATCCTCCAGACCGCGGGTGCCCCACAGACCACGAGCATCCCCCAGACCCTGGGCATCCCCGTCGGGGCGACGCCGCCGGCCCCCACGGCAGCAGGGTCAGCGCCCGGCCCCGAGCACAGCGCCGACGGCCCCAGGCTGCTCCTCTACTACATCCTGGGCAGCCTGGTAGCCATCCTGCTGCTGCTGGCCTTTGCCCTGGCCCTACTGGCTTGCAAGAAAAGGGCGGCCAAGCGGGAGAAGCAGCCAGCCAAAAGCGCGGCGGACAACTACTGCTGGGTGCCCGAGCAGCCGGAGAGCCACAGGGCGGGCGGTGAGCGCAGGTAACGGCGCCCGGGGCAGCAGGGGGGACGCGGAGCCGCCAGCGGCAGAGAGCTTTTTGGCAAATTAAAAAGAAAAATAAGTGAAAGGGGGGTGGGCGATGCTGTGTCTGTTCAACGCGGTTTTGCATGTCCGAGAGCCTGTCCTGGGGTTCCTGGCAAACTGGGAGCTGATCTCCGTCCAAAAGGCGGGTCTCGGCGGCAGCCCAAATCGGTTCCGCAGTTTATAAACCAGCTTCTCCGAGGGAAGGGTTAACGGGGCCAGTGCTGCGAGGTGGGGAGGGAACGGGGTTGAATTTGCCTGCCAGGGCTGCTCCTCAGCTCTGCAAAACCTCGCCGCGCTCAAAAATAGCAAACGATAAGCGCTGGTTTGTCTTCCTAAAGGAAAACAGCTCATTTCATTTTTCACGTGGTCTCCCCTACCTGTATTTGAAATGCCGACGTGCAAAAGCAGCAGCTTCCCTGCCCCATCCCTGCCGCCCCCCC
>VZTV01121181.1:66318-82997 GCA_013400875.1 Anhinga rufa
TGCACAGAAAATCAGCTTTCCCGTTAAAAAACAACCCAAGTTTCCGATTTACGCTCTCCGATCGGAAGCAAAGCGGCAGACGTACCCTTCCCCCTCCTCTCCTAGGTGTGGGGTGCTCTGCTGGCTGCGGCCTCGGCGAGGGGGGACCCCCATCCCGCGGGGCTGAGCCGGCGCTGAGCCCTCCGGCCGGCCCCCGGTGCTGCGGGCGCTGCGGCGGGCGGGATGCTGCAGTCCGGGGCGGGAGGCACCGGCCCCCCCCGCGCACCCCGCTTTCGCATCCCCTTCGCACCCNAGCCCTTCCCCGCCGCCCGCAGCAAGGCAGGAGGGGGGCGTCCCGCAGCACCGGGCCTCCAAAAGCTGGGGATGGGGAGGCGGCGGGGGGGGGGGGGCCACCAGCCACAGCCTGGCCCCGCAACCGGCTATGCACCAAAAACCCCACCCCGGATCGAAGCCGGCACTGGCTTTCGTGGTGCAGCGAGCAAAAAGGGGCAGAGATTGCATTTATTTATCCATCTCTTTATTTATTAAGCAACCATTGGGTTTGGGTTGGGTTGGGGTTGGGGTTTGGTTTTTTTTCCTGGTTGAGAGGGATGAAAGGCGTCTTTGTGCCAAGAAATCACCGGCAGCGGCGGCTCTGCTCAGTGAGAGCCCAGGCGTGGGGCAGCGAGGACCGGCTCCATCCACCTGTGGGGCTGGGGGCTTTCTGACGGTGCAGCCCTAGCCCTACGCGCCACCGCTTCCTCCCGGTCGCGGCCACCAAGCGATGGAGCAAAGGGCCCTTGTCTTTTCACGGCTGGCCGTGGCTCGCGCTCCCACGTCGCCGTGTCGGGTGAGCGCCCGTGGGCCGTGGAGGTTCGGGGAGCTGCGAGCTGACAGCGAGCTTCTGCGAGGAGCGCGTTCTGCCCACCCGGGTGGGAACGCAGCTAAACGCGGATATTGTATTGCTGAGAACGGGCTGGGCGCGCGTGGGAAAGCAGGTGCATTTTTCTCCTTGGTGCTTAAATATATGGCCGTAGTTAATTGTGCAGCTGGCAAAGATGCTTTGGCTATGACACCCCGGCTTAAATATCGGGGATGTGGAGAAGCACAGCAAGCGCTGGTAGCCGGAGCTGGAGGGGCCACCGGGAGCGGGGCACCCCGTCTCCCCCCACACCTCCGCGGGGTGTTTTACGGGGGGGCGGACGACACGCTGCTCCGCTGCAATGGCACTGGAGTCCCCGGCTCAGTGGCTGCCGGGCTGGGCGCGGGGGCCCAGGAGGGGCACCGTGCTCCAGGGGTTCCTGTTGCAGGCAGCGACCGGAAAATGTGTAATAAAACAATGAAACTGCCTGCAGATTGCACCGACCCCCTCCACCTCCCAGGAGGAACAGGAAACTTTTAAATGCTCTTTTACTGTAAAGGAGGAAGCTCCTTCGCAGCGAGCAGGACCTCTGCCCACATTGTACTGCTGGTGCTAGGTCCTTCCATGGAAAAGCCTTGGGTGGGGAGAACCGGGGATGAACAGCGGCTGCTTTGGCTGCAGGGGGACGCGTTGTGGTGGCTGCTGCCGGCGGAGCCTCCTTGCTCCGGGCGCGCTGGCGCGGGCCGTTTGTCACTGCCCTGGGAAGTACCAGCCCCTCCAGCTGCTCGGGAGCAGCTCTCCTGCTTGGGGTGATTTCCGAGAGGATCCTGCCCCCGGTGCCTGTGAAAGATGAGTTTTTCCAAGCCAAAGCGCTCCCCGTGGCTCTAAGGACGACCAGCAGTAACGGCTTTAAACCTTCCCCGGGTGCCGCCCTCGGCGCCCAGCTAACCTTTACCTTCCCTCCTTCCTTCCTTCCAAAACTCACGGAGCTGAGAGGTGTGAGGTGAGAGACTCTTCACTGGG
Organism: Anhinga rufa; assembly: GCA_013400875.1. NCBI lineage: Eukaryota > Metazoa > Chordata > Aves > Suliformes > Anhingidae > Anhinga > Anhinga rufa. The sequence goes on from VZTV01121181.1 coordinate 68,183, forward strand.
AGCGAACTATTTTAACTATTTTTAAACTATTTAATTATCTGAGAAACAAAATCAGCCTGCTGCCCCTCAAGTGAAGCTCTCCAGATGGTTAATTCTGAAATAAAACACAGGTTATTCCCCACCCCCCGAGACAGCAGCTTTAAATATTTAAATAGGTTAAAAAAAAAAATCCCCTAACCTCAACGCCCACAGCCTGCAATAAGAAAAATTGGCTTTGCCAGGGGGAATCTGAAGCCTTCCCTTATTGGTTTACTGCAAAAACACAACAAGCTGGCACATGGCTATGGTTTTTTGGGGTGCCAAGTGTCCACCCCCCAGAGCCTGAACCCCATTGCCTGACAGGTCGTGGAGGACAGGAGAGGCGCCCGAAGGCTGGAGGAAAGCAAATGTCACTCCAGCCTTCAAAAAGGGCAAGGAGGAGGACCTGGGAAACTCCAGGCCGGTCAGCCTCACCTCCATCCCCGGAAAGGTGATGGAGCTGCTCATCCTGGAGGTCATCTCCAGGCATGGAGAGGAGAAGGAGGTTATCGGAAGCAGTCAACATGGATCCACCAAGGGAAGATCATGCTTGACCAAGCTGACAGCCTTCTATGATGGGGTGACTGGCTGGGTCGATGAGGGGAGAGCAGTGGATGTTGTTTACCTTGACTTCAGCAAGGCATTCGACACTGTCTCCCATAACATCCTCACAGCCAAGCTAAGGAAGCGTGGGTTGGATGAGTGGACAGAGAGGTGGATGGAGAACTGGCTCAACAACAGGACCCAGAGAGTTGTCATCAACGGGGCAGAGTCTGGCTGGAGGCTGGTGACCAGTGGAGTCCCCCAGGGGTCTGTACTGGGTCCAGTCCTGTTCAACACATCCATCAACGACCTGGATGAAGGGATGGAGTGTAGCCCCAGCAAGTTCGCCGATGGCACCGAGCTGGGAGGAGCGGCTGGTACGCCAGAAGGCTGTGCTGCCATCCAGCGAGCCCTGGGCAGGCTGGAGAGCTGGGCCGAGGGGAACCTCATGGGATTCACCAGGAGCAAGGGCAAGGTGCTGCCCCTGGGGAGGAACAGCCCCCGGCACCAGCACAGGCTGGGGCTGCCCTGCTGGGAAGCGGCTCTGCTGAGAAGGCCCTGGCAGTGCTGGTGGGCAGCCAGTGCCCCTGAGCCAGCGCTGGGCCCTCGGGGCCAAGAAGGGCAGCGGTGTCCTGGGCTGCATGGACAGGAGTGTGGGCAGCAGGGCGAGGGAGGCCATCCTGCCCCTCTGCTCTGCCCTGGGGAGGCCGCAGCTGGGGTGCTGTGTCCAGTGCTGGGCCCCCAGTGCCAGAAGGACAGGGAGCTGCTGGAGCAAGGCCAGCGCAGAGCCACAAGGATGCTCAGGGGATGGAGCATCTCCCTGGGGAGGAAAGGCTGAGAGACCTGGGCTTGTTCAGCCTGGAGAAGAGAAGGCTGAGGGGGATCTCCTCAGTGCTTATCAGTGTCTGAAGGGCGGGTGTCAGGAGGGTGGGACTGGGCTCTTCTCAGCGGTGCCCGACGACAGGACAAGGGGCAACGGGCACAAGCTGGAACATGGTTCTTTGACCAAAATGAAAATCCAATGAAATATAGCGCTGGGCAGAACGGACTGTGTGACTGTTCTTCTTCCTTTAGGTGGGTGCTTTTTTAAAATCTTTTCCTAAAAAAGGAACCGTAGTTTTGAAATGGAACAGGTGAAATACCCCATTTTTTTAAATCTCTGAAAAAGACACTTTAAAACAACACCCCCGGCGGTTCCCCTGCCGTGCAAAGCGGGTTTCCAGCCCACGCCAGGCTCCGTGGCACGGGTGGCAAAGCTCGCCCCAGGAGGAGCTGCATATAGATGTGCCCAGCGGGAACGCACACGTGGGCAGTAACACGAGGCCGTGTCGAATCAGCCCCATTTCCACACCTTGGCGTTGATGCAAACACTCCCCATGTTGAGGAGCGTATCACTTCCTTCAGTTAACGGTCCCCACGGCTGTTTATCTTGCTACTGCCAACTTAGGGCTGGTTTCTAACCCGATTAGAAGCAAAGACACACCGAGGGCTTTGCAGGGCTAAACCCGCCCTGGGAAGGCTCCTCTCGGCCGGGCTGGACCCCGCGGGGCCGAAGGGGTGGGCTTGAGACCTTGGGGGGGTGCCGCTTTGCCGTTACAAAGCTTTGCCGGCATCCAGAAGCTGCTTTCTCAGCTAAAAATAAGCTAATCCCTGCAGTAAGAGCCGAATTAATTTGAAAACGACACTGCCAAATGCACATTTTCTCCGTTCTTAGCCTTTCGAGCTTGAATATGAAGTCTGAGCGTCTCCGCTTCGCAGCCTTTAGACGCATCCCCCCTCTGCTTTTAGTTACACAGGAGCCAACAAGCTTTGCACGTCAAAAACCTTTGCATGCCAAAAACCTTTGCACACCAAAAACCTTTGCATGCCAAAAACCTTTGCACGCCAAAAACCTTTGCACACCAAAAACCTTTGCATGCCAAAAACCTTTGCACACCAAAAACCTTTGCATGCCAAAAACCCTGCTGGAATGTTGTGCGGCTGTGAAGGAGGAGCAGGACTCAATGCTTGACCCCGCTTGCTTTAATGGCAGCGCTGTGAAGTCGGCGGCTGCATCGGTTCGTGCGATAAGAGCCATCTCCTGGGAGGACCGCGCCGCCGCCGAAGACCTCCGCGCACACCGTCATCCCGGGGGGGCCTCCTGCACCCGAACGCAGCAACAGCGTCGCGGCAGGCGGCACTCGTCCACCTTCGGCCCGTGCATCGTTCTTACCGGAAGGAAAAATATGTCTAAAACACGCTACCGTTTAAGGGATTTCAGTGAAATGTAAATTTTTTAAATTTTTATTTATTTCAGAATTTTAATTTAAGAAAAAAAATCACATAATGTTACCGCTGGAGCAGAACAGCCAAGCACAGAAGGGAGGGAGGTTTAAAACGCGTTAAATCATATTACAGGATTTCCCTGCTCCCGGTTCTGCACCGGGGCGGCCATCGCACCGCGTATCCCACCCTTCCCCCCGGGGGCAAACGTGCGTCCTCTTCAGTTATTGCTTCCAGAATGAGCTGACGGAAAACGGGTTGAAACCAATGAAATTCAAACGCAGGCCCTGGGCTTCTGCTAGCGCGACGGCACAGAGCAACACGGGGCTCCTCCTGAAAGCCTCTGGCTCTTGCAGAGAGCTTTCACGGCCGTGTTGTGAGAACCAGCAGCTCGAGGCAAAGAGCAGCATCGGAAACACCCAAGTTTTCCCCCGACTCCAGAGCGCCCGTAGTAGCAGCATCACCCGCTGCCCTTTGGAGCCAGGGCAGAGGCGTCACCCCCACCCAGGCGTTTGAAAGCGGACATTTTAAAGCGCTGTTATTAGACTTTTCCTGGAAAGCTCTCTCTTGCAATTAGCTAAATGACAAGCAGCGCTCGCCCTGGAGAGAGGCACTCCGTGCCGGAGAGCAAGGGCAGGATTCGGATGCCTCCAGCCACGTCCATGTGTGGCAAAGGGTGGTTTAATGGGAACAGGTGAATAAAATCACCTTGCGACACCGCGGTTGCTCTCTGAATTTTTTTTTTGCGCACGCTTTCCTCTAAAAAGTAAAACCAATGAAAAAAAATATATAAATAAATAGGAATTTGCACCGGGCTCTGCCCTGAAGGCCGTTACGGCTGTCTTTCTCACACTTAAAAAACGTTCGGTGAAGGATTCAGCCCAGCTCCGTTGCCAGAGGACGGGGCGGCGCGCAGCGGGTTAGGGGTGTTTTGCTCTCCCGCGGCACACGGCCGTTCCTACAGATTATATATATATATATATAAAAAAAAAATGCATTTCACACCAAGTGACTGCAGAGTCAGTGGAGGGAACAGCCCCGTGCCCTTTGGGAGCCCCGGCCCGGCCCAGGGTGCTGCCTCTCTCCTGCCTCCCCGTTAATAATGCGGACGTCTTGCATGTCCACCGACAGCTCTGGCGTTTCCATAAAAACCCTTCGTTTCCAGTGATCGCGCTGCAAAACCAGATAAGCAAAACCTCCCCTGCGCGTGAAAACCCCCCCGCTCCATGAGATCCCCCCAGCCCTTGCTGGGCTCCTCGCTGCAACTATTCTGATAGGGTTTTTTTCTGGTCTTGGGCGCCAAGTTACACCCCCAGGCAGGTACCCACGCGGTTGCAAAGCTAGATCCCAGTCCCGCTGCGCGGCGTAACGTGTCTTATGCAAAACTAGAGAAGGAAGCCTTACTGGGGTCCCCAAAAACCTGCTTAATTTCCCAGGTACAGCAAATAAAACTGGTTCTTGACACCGCGTTTTGGTACCCCCAGGGATGGGATGATTTCCCCGCCGTGCTTCCCATCGCACCCCGAGATGCCTGCAGCGCTCAGCCCCTTGAGCAGGGAAAGGTCAGACCCCGGGAGGGGAGCGGGTGTTGCGATAGCTTTTTGGACGCGTTCGTTCACAGAAGTCTGATAGACCAGCAGCGCGTGAGCCACGGCTGTCCCCCTCCCGGGAGGATGCCGCCCCCACCGTTCCCTTCGGGCGCAGGGCCGAGCCACTGGATGGGATGCTCCTCCGGCCGCCCCGCTGCCAGCACCTGGATCCTTCCCTCCCCGGGGCCCCCAACCTGCCGCAGCATCCCGCAGCGCCGCGGGAAGGACTTCGGATCTCAAATACGGCTTTGGCTTTTAGGGATGGAGCCGGGTCTTAGCCCATGGGTCTGCAGCCTGGTCGGGGGGCGGCAACAAGGGGCAGAGGCAGGCAGCAGGCAGAGCTTCAGCTGCAGAGTTCCCAGAAAGCAGGGTGTCCCTGCCCAAGGGCAGCGTGTTTGGTGTGCGCCCGCTTTCCTGCCCCAGCCTCTGCACTGAAAACATCGTCGGGATGTTATCTTAGCGGCGGCTTGGGTTTTGGTGGCGGGGAACCGCGAACCTTGTTTCGGTGTGGCTCCTGATCCGAGTAGCTGCTTGAGTGATGTCCCAGAAGGAAGTCTGGCGCTTTCTAATGACAATCGTTAACCACTCAGAGGGAAAACGTAGAGGAAAAATCCCTTTTTCAGGGCAAAAAAAAAGCCTTTTACTCTGAAAACGCCTTCGCTTTCATATGAGGTGGGACCTCTGAAAAGAAAAGCCGCTGAAACTACCTTTGCCTGTTGATGCCCCTGAGTTTCGAGGGCTTTCGTCTGGCTAGAGGTTAAAGTTGCTCTCAAAGTTAAGCTGGGCATCAGAGGGCTTAATGTATTGCCTCAAACGCTTCCCATTTATAAATGGCAGTTTTAATTTCTGAGGGGCCTGAAAGCAGGGCGGCTCTGAGCACCTTTGCTTGCTGGAGACACCCAAACCACCGCAGTCACTGAAACGTGGGGTAGCGGAGTAGGAGAGGCGGGGAGACGGTGTGATGGGAGCCTGGAAGGAGTCCTTTCACCCACAGAAATGAAAGGCTGGGCCAGCAGGGCTGCAAAATGGGAAGGGGGAGGCTCAAAACCCTGCCCGAGCTGCCCAGGGTGCGCTGTGGTTGCGGGCGGTTGGAGGCTTGGTGTGGGGAGCGGGGAGGAAACCAGAGTCACCCTGGCCGTGAGTGATCTGACGGTCTGCCGGGGGCGAGCGCAGGGAGCTGGGATGGCAGAGGATGTTATTCCACGAAGGGGAGGGGGCCTCCGTTGGCTTTTTAGGAAAAAAAAAAAAAAGAAAGAAAAACTGATTTTCCTGATATTGTTTTGCACCTTTAAAGGAAATTCCAGGACTGGGAACCTTCAGGGAAACAATGAGCGGGGCTGGGGGTGAAGGTGGGCTGCCCCAGGTTGGTGTGGCCTCCTGCAGCCAGGGCAGGTCTCCGTGCCCCCCAACCCAGCCCTCTGGGAAACGGTCAGGGTGTCTGCCAGGACCCCCCCGCTACTGTGGGTGGGGAAGGGGTGGCCACACAAGACCCTCACTGCCGGCATCCCGCCGCCCGTACCCTCGGAGACCCTCACTGCCGGCATCCCGCCGCCCGTACCCTCGGAGACCCTCACTGCCGGCATCCCACCGCCCGTACCCTCAGGGAACCTCACTGCCGGCATCCCGCCGCCCGTACCCTCAGAGACCCGCACTGCCGGCATCCCGCCGCCCGTACCCTTGGAGACCCTCACTGCCGGCATCCCGCCGCCCACCCTGGATGCAGGGCTTGTTTTTTGCTTCACGGTTTCCTGCAACCTTGCTTTTTCAGGAAGAACACCCAAATTCCAGCGCAAGTGTGACATGTTGGGATGCTCCCTGGTGTTTCATGCGCAGCAGAAGTCTCTTCTCTATGATTCCAGCCTCGCTGCAAGCGTTTCTGCTGCAGGGGTTAACCGCCGAGACGCAAGTTTTAGGAGAAAATTATTATTTCTCTCTGCTCCTTCCCTGAAATAACAAAGGCGGCTTTTATTTTCAACGCTAGAAGTTTCCCGGGGAGCTCAGCTCTCCCCTCTTAGCAGCGGCCACACTCTGCATATCTGCGGCTGGGGCCGTGCTCGCTTAATGATGCTTCAGCCCAGACAATCCAAGGTATCGCTGGAGAAAAGCAACGGCGCGCGGAGCCAGAGCGACCCGAGCGAGACGGGGTCCCCTCGGCTCCCCTCTCCCGTGGCACGTGAACGGCATCGCGCCGCATAAACGGGCGGTGCGTTTTGCAGGGGCGGGGGGGTTTGCGTGGCTCTGCCGGCCGCAGCCGCGGCCACGCAGCATGTCTGCTGGTACGCAGGGGTCTCCGCCGCCGCGGTGGCCGCGGGTGATGCGTTGGGGTGTGATCGTTAGCGACACTGGATGCCCCGGCGCTGAGGTACATGGGCGGGATGCAGCCAGGCCCAGCTACTCCCCATCCTTAATGAGTTTGTTAAGACATGTCGGAAGGACGTTTCTCCCTTCCTCCGGTCTCCCCGCCGCGTTTCCTCTCCCTCTGCCGAGGCGCAAGTGTTAAATCCCCAGCTTAGCAAAGCAGGGCTCGGTGTCGAATGCTTCATTTCAGGGTTTTGTGAGGAGCCAGTTCATTTACAAATCACCAGCTGGAAGTTATTAGGCCCTTAAAACAAAATAAATTACTACAAAATTGTGCCTCCCTGCAGTTGGTCTGCTATTAATTTGTGCTGAGTGCTGGAGCCAGCTAAACCCCGGCCTGCTGGCTTCCTTCTTCCCCTCTGGCATCCTTCTGCGCGGAGGAAAGGGCAGCGGGACGGAGGGTGCTGAGATTTCAGGTGCCCAGTTCGCCATCCGCGCTGGGCCCATCCAGCGGTAGCTGCTTTATTCCTCGCTTTGCGCTGAAAAGCGGCATGCTTTAGGAAGCAGCCAGGACTTGCTGGTAGGAAAAATAAGCGTAAAAAATGTAGAAAAAAATAATGTGCTACATAGATATTTATTTTTTTTTTAATTATTTTTTATCTTTCGTGTTCCAAGAGGCCCAGGCCGATTCGCTCCCCGGAGCTGCAGCTCGGGGCAGGCGTTCGCTCCCCGCAGCAGCGCTGCGGTCCTGCACCTCCGCCTGCTGCGGCCCCGGCCCTTATCCGAACCGCCGGAATGTTGCGATGGCAGCACGAGCGCCAGCAGCCTCACGGCCGGCATCATTTCTGACAGCGGAGATGGGGTGTTTTCGGTCAGAAATGGGCCGCGGAGTCCCTCCTTTTGCTCTTTCTCGGGGCGAGGCGAGCTTTAGCAGGCTGGGATGAATACCTCCAGGGCTGGAGCATCTCCCCAGGGCTCACCCCAGCGACGAGGACTTCTCCCAAGCAATGACCTCAAGTGTTTGGTCCCTTCTGTGACCTGCAGAGCTAGAACGAGCCCCCGCTCTTCCGTACAAACTCCCGATTGCTTTCGCTTGTCCTTTCCACTGAAGACCGCCTGACCCGGGAGTCTCCTCCACCAGCCCAGGACCACAAGTTCCCAGAGGTGGGTTAACTCACCCTTTTGTGACAAAGCCAGGGGAGCATTTGTCTTTTCCCCGAATCAGTTGGGAATGAGTTCATCTGGGAAGCCCTGAAGGTGCTTTCTAACGTTGGGAAAATTCCCTAAAGCAAGCAGCCAGGGGATGACCCCGGAATAACTGCTTGGGAGCCAGTCCGTGCGACGGGCGCCCCCGGCTCGCAGCAGGTCCCCACGCCTGGGCAGCCCCGGCTTCTCCCCACGGAGCAGCATTCCTCAGTGAGGGGCTTCTGCCCAAGGACGGGAGCCAGGAGCTGCTCCCCTCCTTCCAGGTGCGCTCCGGCACCCCGCCTTTGCTGCCGCAGCGTGGCAATAAGACGCGAGCCTCTTCCTTTTGTGGCTGCAAAGAAAGCCCAGGGAGGGCCTGCTAGTGCCCAGGCTAGCGATGTGCCCTGTTAGAAGCCCCAAAGCCCAGGTCATCAAGTCTTCCTCGGCACCCGAGGACCACCAGGATCCAAGTTTCACTAATTGTTTACTCTTGGCCAATGCACAGGGTTTTAAAGGGAATAAAGTGTCTGCAAAAGTATTTCCTAGAGATGCCCCCGATGTGCCCGCGTCCTCGCCCTTCCCGTATTTTCCTCAGCAGCGGATCCAATTTCTTCCTTTTCATGCTGAGTTTGCTCAGAATTACCAAAAAAATATATATATACATAAGCCCTAGTGATTTGTATGACCTCCTCCCGAAACGCTCATTCAGACAGTCGGTTTGAGTTCATTTTAACATCCCCCCCCAGCTCGAAAGTTCATTTTAACATCCCCCCCCCAGCTCGAAAGGCTGAAGGGAATGTGCCCGTCCGTCCCAGAGAAAATCACATCCCTCCTTTCGCGGGGGGTGGGGGGAATCGCAGCACACCCCCCGCCCGCCACCCCACGCGGGGCTCTCCGGGAGCTGCAAACCATTTTCCCCCTCCCAGAACAAAGCCCGGATCGCCCCCACGGCCACATCTGTGGGAGGAGGGCTTGAGCCTGAAGGTAGCGGAAAAAAGCAGCACGAGTTATCTTGTGTCGAAAAGAAGAACTGAAAAACCGAAGCCCTGCTTGTAGTTCAGATTTCTGACAGCATTTATGCCTTCCCAGCCAAGCTGGAAAGAAAACAAACCCAGGGTTCAATGACTGGAAAAATGCTTGATTTGCTAAACAGGGCGAAGTACCTTCCTCTCGCTGGAGGGAGGGGGGGAAGCTGGACGGGACCCAGGGCAGCCCTCCCTCCCAAATAGCTTAAGTTATCAGAAAGCCTGAAAAATTTCAGCTGAATCAGAACAGTTCCTGGCAGGCAGTCGAGATGTTTCTCATAAGTAAAACATCCTGGTGCAAACATGTCGCATCGGCTCCAGCGCAGTTCACGGGGCCGTGACATGACACCCCCCCGTCCCCCACCGTCCCACCGGCATCGCGGCCCCCGCGGGGAACGTGCTGAGCCCCTTGCCCGGGCTGCTCCCCGGCACCGCCACCCTCCCCGCTCCCCCAGCCAGCACACCTCCCTCTTCGGGTGGGTTTTTTTAACCCCGTCAATGAGGGGAATAACCTTGCGCACATTCTCCTTCTATTCTGTACTGCTGCCTCTAGCAGCGCTGAGAAATTGCCTCCATTCTTCCTAATTCAGAAAAATTAAGGGTTTGGGGTTATTTTTTTAGGATATTACAGCATAATAATAATATTAGAATTCGGATTTGGCAGTGAAGAAGAAAATCTGACCCCCTTTTGCAATACTCTGGAAACTTCTGCTTTCTACCTGCTTCACAGAAAGGTCTTTAAGCTTAATCTTTAAATCCCCCCCCNAGCTGCCCCGCGGCACACAGACCACCCCAGCCAGCTGCCTGAGCGGGCTTCGGCGCAAAGGGAAAAGCTGGGTCTGCTCGCGGGGATGCCCTAGGTCCCAGGCGAGCCACGGGCCTCGAGGTCACCGGGTTTGGGGTTCCGAGACCCGCGGCATCCGGCGTTCGTAGGAAACCTCTAAGTCAACAAATTGCAGGGAAATAGCCCTGGGTTTTAAGCAGAATACAGTTTTCCCTCTGCGCCAGCATTAGGAAATGGGCTGGTTTAGCTCTCCTTAGCCTGCCTTTGCCCCCTCACCTCTGCGCGCCCTGTGTGCGGTGGATACCCCCCAGCGCCTGCTAGCAGCAGCCCTGCCCCGCTCCCCCACCACGGCCAGACCCCAAATTCATGGCCAAGGGGCCAGCCCCAAGCAGGAAAAGAGCAGGGAAGCCTAGGGATACTGAGGACACAGCAGAGGGTGCAGCTGGGGGATTAATTAATGGCTAAATGAGGACCCCACAGGTGGTTTTTGTCAGGGTGAACTCCCATTTAAAGGGTGCAAAGGGCTTCTCTCTGTGGGTGGGTGTTTTTGGTGGAGGTAAGTGCTTGGGGAGGCTTGTGGTGTCCCTGGGTGTGAGTGTTTGGCTGGGCTGAGGGGAGCAGAAAGCTGGCTGTACTCTTCTGCTGTTACAAATCTCAGCTGGCTGGGCTCTAAGCACACCTAGAGAGCAGCTCCAGCACGTCAGGGTTAGCGTGTTGCTCCTTAGCTTAATGTTCAGGCTGGTTTAAGTGGCCCTGTGAGAGCAGGGACTTGGTGGAGAGCATGGTGGGTGCTGTGGGGAAAAGCTGCTGGGTGCTTCTGTCCTCAACCTGCTGATGGGTGTTTGCAGCACTGGCTTGCTTTGCTCTGTGCTGGTTGCCCTGGGGGGCTCTGCTCGAGAGCTGTGGGGAGCTGGGCTGTGAAGCCCCTTGGGGGCTCAGCTCTGTTGCAGAGCAATCCTCTGTGAGCTTGGAGAAGCCCCTTCTCCTTTTGCCTTCAGGCTAGGGACTTGCTTCCTAACAGGAGGAAGGATTTGGCCTTTGCTTTTGTGTAGCTGGGTGCGCTGCTGCTGAAGCTGTCGCGAGCTGGTGCGGTGCTGCCGTTGCAATGAAGCCCCTTTGCTTCCTGCCAGCTGCGGTGCTGGATTTTGCTTTGTACCTGTCCTCGGCAGAGCTGAGAATCTCCCAAAGGTGCTTTCCCCCCCTGCCTGACAAATACTGAGGGTGGGACTGTGCCCCCCTGTTTCCCCCATGGCAGCTGGGGAGCGCGGGGCGCGAGCAGGGCTGGCTTCACCTTGCCACGGTGCTTCTTTTGCTGCTGATGTTGTATTTCACGGGTGGAGAAACACGATTTTGGGTTCATTATGGAAATGCAGGTCTCCTACCCGTGACCGCTGCCTGCTCTTAGCGGCTGCTCTGCTGTGATTCTGTGTTTCGTCTCCAAAACCTGCTGCATTCCCTGTGACCCTGCCAAATGAAGAGGGTGCTGAGTGGAGCCACATGGCTGATGAAGTGAGGGGAGAGATGCAACAACTGCTGTTTGTGCTTCTTATCACATGTAATCGCCGGCGGGGAAGCTGCTGCCTCTGCCTGCTGTGCGTGGACCGCTGCGAAACCCCTGCCCAGCTTCTGCCGGCAGGCTTTGCTAACGCAGCTAACCGACCTTTGCTGCCTGCTTGCACGGCCTCGAGGGCTGGTGAGAAGCAGCTGGAGGAGGCGACGCTTGATTTGGCACTAACTGTTTGCAGGATGAGTGCAGTGCTGCTCCCCGCTTCCCATAAACCCTCTATGCCGGGCAGCTGCAATCACTTCAGTGGGGCTTTTCACCAGCCTGGGACTTCCCTGGGCCTCGTGTCACCTCCTGGGGACAGCCTGGGTGAGGGAAAGCTCTGTGGCCTCCCCGTGGGCAGGCGGCTGGCCCTGCCCAGAGCAGCCGCAAGCATCCAAGCCCGGCTCTGGAGCGAGGGGCAGCCGCGGAGCCCCGAGCGTGGGTATCTGCTGCCCTCTCCTGTTAGCTCTGCCTGGGAGCCCACCCCAGGGCCACCCTGCCTGGCTGCACGGGGATTTGGGGTGCTTACAGGTGTGTTTCCAGCCCGGGCTGCCCCGCCGAAGCTAGCTGGAGGCGTACCGGTGGTTTCAAGGGGAATTTCCCATGTGCCGTAACCGCAGTTATTAAGGCTGCTGCGCATTTGATGCCCCACCGGCGCGCTTTGCCGGCAGGTTGGTCCGCGGGGCTGCAAAGAAAGGCAGCCTGGCTCCAGGCAGCTGCTGGGTTTGGCGCTTCCCAGTTATTTTATTTTTATGCTTTAAGGGGTTTTAACATCGCTCGCAATCTCAAAGCGGAAAGTCACTTCCAGTAAAGAACACTCATTTCAGAAGCGTCAGGGTGGGATCCTTACAAAATGCTAAACAAGCAGGTACTGACCAGTTTTAAAACTTCTTTTTCCCCTCCTAAAATTACTATGCTGCTGGGAGACGTGGTAAAGCAGCACCTCTTACTGGGAACAGCTTTCGGGCCAAAACGTAGCCGGCGGGAGGTTTTTGAACAGCTCAGTCAACGGCCCCGCGGACATCTTCAGCGCAGCCGCTGCCTTTTTGTTTTTCCTGAAAATAGCGCCTTTAAAATCTCCAAGCTTTTGCCCCTCTTAACTCTGGGGTTTCTGCTGCCTCGTGGGGGGGGGAGGGTGGAAAAAAACCCAGTTTTTGGGAAAGTAACTTTTTGGTGAATAAAGGCATTAGCAAAAAACTTTGCGTGCTTTAAAAGCCACCTTGCTGCCGGAGAAGTGTGTTAGGAGAGTCCTCAGTGCATGCGCCCCCATACAAATGATATGGGGAGAAGGCCTTTACTGCACTTTGTGCATCTATAAAGCGAATATCTCGCAACTATGGGGGGTGCCCAGGTGAAGCTTGGGAGGTTGGCGATGTTCACGTGTGGGTGCTGAGGCCCCTGCTCCTGCGTCGGCATGTGGCGTATAACCTACACGGGTCCTGCTTGGACCGTGCAAGGGATGGCTGGATGCAGCTGCCTGCTTGCAGGCAGGTTGCTGGCACCTTCTAGGGTGTTTTGCTGCTGTTTTAGCCCCAGAATACCTGGATGGTGTGCAAATACCTGCATGCTTTTCCCCCTCCCCGGTGGTGGTGTTATCACTGCCCATAGGGAGAGATGGAGGCTGGGGCTCTGCGCATCCCCCCGATGTCAGCAGCGGAGCTCAGGCGAGGAGCTGGGTTGAGCAGGTATTTGTTTACATGGTCTGGGGAACCACAGTGGTGTTACTTATTCCTGCCCTGGCTGGTGTCCCGGCAGCTCCTGGATGCTGGCAGCCCGGCGGTGCCGGCCGGGAGCGTGGCAGACACTGCTGTGTTTCACAGCCCCGCTCAATGCCCCTGTGTCTGCTCCTCCAAATATTCACACCTGGGGAGCCCGGGGATGGGGGAGCCACCAGCGCGGGGTGCACGGCATGGGGGACGCCCCTGGGGAGGCAGGGCTGGCCCTAGACCTTGATCACCCCGGACCCCCCCCACCCCTTGCAAGCCATCGTGGAGGGGGGATGCGGTGTGGGTCCGGCTGCCAATTTGGGCTGGGGTCGTGGCCAAGGTACACAGGACATGTCTCGGAGCGAGCACTGGCCAGGGTCGGCTCGCTGCGCCCCGTCTGACCCAGCTTTTCAGCCCGCTGCTCCATCCGAATGCCTCTCACGTCCTCCCCGCGGGCTGGGAGACGTGGCAGGGAGACTGGCGGGGCAGTGGGATGCCCTGCCTGCAGCCCCCGCTTTCCCCTCCCCAAGCTTCGCCCGCTCAGGGCCGCGGGGTTTGGCCCATGCCCTTACCCTTACGTTAGGTTTTTCATTCGCACGCCTCCAAGCGTGGGGGGTTTTGCGCACAAGTTCTGCTCAAACCTTGGCTTTATTGGCATAAATATTCAGGTTGGTCCATGGTGCGCTGATGCTGAACAGAGCTTACAGAAAACCGGCCCTGCCAAAGCAGGGAAGGGACAGAGGGACAGCACCGAGCGGGAGGGGTTGAAAACCCTGTGGGTTTGCAAGGCTCGCGCCTACAGGTGTAGTTAAAAACTTGAAGCAAGAAGAGTAACCCAGCAAGCGGATGGCTTAGCGTGCTCGGCCGTGCAAGGCAGCCGAGCAGCAAAGCAAAGAGCTGGATTTCTCCCAGCTCCAGCAATAGGAAGGAACCCCTTAATCCCAGATCACCCAAGACCGGACCAACCTTTTAACCCAGGGAGCGGAGGATGGAGAGGGGAGTAATTCGGGTGATTACCCCTTGCCCTGCCCTGGTCCGGTCCCTGCAGCAAGGGCTTTGCCAGGCTCCTCAGCTCTCGGGGAGTCCGAGGGATGGCGAGGCAGCCAGGCTGCCGTTCATCCCCCGGTGCCTGCCAGCCCCTGCCTGTTTGCCATAAACCTACTCAAAAAGAAAAAAAAAAGTCTCCCAGATTTGGAGGGATGAAAACTGTTTGAAAGGATATGCAGGATGTGCTGGGTGAGAAATCTTAATTAATATTTAAATAGCATGGTGGAATTTGTCTAAATCCTGCTAGATTAAATGCAGGCATGGTAATGGATGAGCTTGAATTTCTGATGGAAATTGCAGCGAGCCGTGCTATACAGAAATACAGCGGCCAAAGGAGGGCTCGGAAGCTACAGCGCCTTCGGTATTTGGTCCAAAGGCTGAGGCACAGGGGATATGGTGCTTCTCCTCCTGATGGGAGTTATATCTGTGGCTTGTCCCCTTAGCTATGGACAAAGCCAACAGGAAGGGGAAAGCACTGAAAATAGGTGGAACTCCGAAGGCGCTTGTGGTCACCAAATCTCACAATTCTCTTGAGTGCCTCGCTGGAAACGATGGGGCTGCTTCTTGGGTCCCCTGGTTGTAGCGTGAGGGTTTCATTTTGGTACAAAAAAAGGAGGGTTTCCCCTCCTGTTGTGAAGGGCAGGCAACGATGGCTTTCTGTTAAATCCCTCAATATTCCCCAATTTTTCCCAGGGCACGCGCATTCCCCATCTTGAGCAGCAGCTTCTCGCAGTGCCTTCCCTCCGGCCCAGCCGGGGCATTTCTGGGAAGAGTGGGATGAAGTCAGGACAGAGGGATGCATTTATCCCCCC
>VZTV01121181.1:83026-98846 GCA_013400875.1 Anhinga rufa
GCTGTAAGGCCGAGGTGACATCACTTCGCCAGTCACTCACACTATATTAATTTAGCTGCACCTTATTTTGGAGAGCTGGATCCTGAGGCTTTGCCATTTCCTATGGTCTCCTCAAGCTGGCTGAGGTTTCCTGGCTGCCAAGACAGAGAAGCAGGCAACTTTTATGGCAGAGCCCCACCGAAACCCAGCTGGGGATGAATAGAGCCCATAAATAGAAAACCTGGAGCTGCTCCCCTTGCAAAGCAGCTCTGCCCAGGCACGCTCCGGCTGGAGGAAACCGAAGAGCCGGAAAGCATCTCGCCCTGCCCGTGGTCCCCCCGCCGGGGCGGGCCGGGGCTGCGGGGACGGTGGCTGCTGCCCGCCCGCAGGGATGGGCTCCCATGCCCACAGATGGCCCCGGCTGGCCCGTGGCTCTCCTGGCCCTTGCTGGAGCGGCCGCGGGGTCCGGCGGGGCTGTGCGCCCGCTGCGCCCCGGCCCTGCGCTCGCTGGGGTGCTGCTTTCGGCTCGGGTTTTCTATTTTCGGAGGGAAGGGCTCTCCCCGCTTCCACCCTTCCCCGTAGCCTGGGTCGCCCGCCGAAGGGAGGAGAGGCTGCGTGCTCTCGCCGCCGGGGTGCCCAGGGCTGGCTGCACATCACCCTGTTTGCACTGGGCGAGGAAACACCCCCTGAGTCTCTGGCACTCGCGGAGGAAGGCCGCTACCACCTCAAAACCATTTGCAAATAGCTTCTGTTTGCTCAGACAAACACTGGAAAAAATATATTATTTTTTTTTTCGCTCGCAGCAGCGTGTTTATTGCCCTCTGCGCTTAGCGCAGGCTTAGGCTGAGTGCTGCTGAGCACCGCTTCTAATTGTCTGCCTTCAAGCTGGCCACAGTTTCAGCACTTTTTCATGAGCGATTTTCTCCGAGCAGCGTAAGCGCTGCCCTTAAACCTGGCTTCTCTGCGCTTGGCTCTGCCTCCTACCCACGGCGGCACGAAGGGTGGGCTGGAGAAGAACCCTTTGTACTGTTTAAGGTGATGCAAACTGGGCTGGAGAGGGCACCCCCCTTGCTGTCCTGGGGGCTGGGGTGGGATGCCGGCGCATCTGCAAGCCCCCTGCCTGGGTCTGGGCTGCGTGCTCCGCGGAGAGCCTGGGAACACGCTTAAATCCACCACGGCGCGGGCTTAGCGGTGAAGTGTGAGCTTAGCGCCCATTGACTCGCAGGCTTTACTTACTGTATGCACAGCTGGAGAAAAAAATAACTCCCGAGTTCAATCGCATAGCTAATGCCCTACCTGAGGAAATGTTTTTTCCTGCCTGAAGTCGGAGCGAGGTCTGGCAGCTGGGCGAGCAGAAAGAGGCCTTAAGGCTCGGCTGCTGTTTGCTCACGCTAACAGCTGCGGCGGTGTTGGATGCTACCAGCTCCCCCAGTTGCTTCTCGGCATCCCTGCGCTGGGCAGGGCGGCGGGGAAGGTGCCCTCTCCTCCCTGTTTGATGCCAGCCTCTCGGAAGTGGGGACACTGCGGTGTGGGGGCCCCCTCTGCTCCCACAGAGCATCCCCAGCCAGGGGGTCGGGAGGGTGGGCAACTCTCAAAATAGCTTTTTTTTACACCTTGTCAAGCCTCACAGTGCGGTGCCTCCAAGCCGCAAGCCCTTCTGAGCCCGGGGACCTAGCCGCCTGTGCTGCAGAAGGTGAACGTACGCCATGCAGCTCTGTTTGGTGGGGGGAGGCCGCCCTCCGGTCCTTGCGGCACGTTCCCACCGCTGCTCCCGCTCCGATGCTCCTCCGTGAGCCGGTTCAGCTCTCTGATCCAGCAGAAAACACACCCCGCTGGGAAAAGGTGGATCTTCTGCTGGGCTCTTGCTCAAAGAGAGGTGGTGCAAGGAGAGGGGTAAAACCCCGTGGCCGAAAGCAGAGCCGGGAGCATCCCCTGTGCCCTGCCGCCGGCTGCTGCGGGGCTTGGTGCCCGTGAGCCAAAGGAAAAGTGATTTTTTTTTTTCCCTTTTAATCAAATGGCCGCAGCTGGATCGCAGTGCTGCCGTGCCTTGAGCCACCACAGGGTTTCCTTCACTCCGTGGTGCCTTAGTTATAAATATTCCCTGCGTTGCAAGGTGTTTATAGCCCCAGGGGAAGGGTGCTGTGATACAGGTGTGCGTTTTTGCTGGCCGCCTCCAGAAGCAGCACAGCCCAGCGGGAAGGGCAGAATTCTGAGTGTTGGTTCGTCCTGGCCCTGCCAACGGACCCCGCTTCTCCGCGCCTGGGTTCCCTCGTCCGCAAACCAAGGCGATGTGCACCCCGCGGCTGGGAATACGCCAGGTATTACCAACACGGACTATTACAATAATAGTGGTCCGGTGTGTAAATTTGGAATGCTTCCCTGAAGAAAATCACCCAGATACTAAAAGAAAACAGGGGATTTTACTGTGTTAGGTCAGAGATTTCAAGAGAGTTTGAATTTGCCCAAATCCTGTGAAATTTCAGTGGGATTTGGGAAACAAATCTCTTAAATCCCGGCGAAAGGGGTTTCCACAATAGCAGTGGCTTTTCTTTCTCCCCCTTGCTTTTATCTGGCAGATGAACAAATAAAAACAACCGAGAAAGTAATGGGAAGGATGATGCGAGGGGCAGGAGGCTGGTATCTAAGCTGTGTTATTACAGAGAAAATGACCTGGCACTGAAAGAATTAAAATAATGTCATTCCTGTTTGCTCTGGCTCATTTTTAATACGCCAGTCACCTTGACATTTCTAAAAGAATTTTTCAAGTATGTAAGTTCAAAAATTATGCAACTTGACAAAAGCGAGGGGGATATCGGAGGCTGGTGGAATAAATTGGGAGCTGGAGGCAGCGCGTGCCCGTGCCCCGTGTGGGGAGTGATGCTGGTGTGAGCTGGCCTGGCCGGGGCCGGCTCCTGCACCCGTGCTTGGGGGGGGCAGGGAGGTGAACGGGGGCAAGGCGAGGGGATGGGGCGGCTTGGGGGTCCCCCGCGTGCCAGGGCCGGGCAAGCGGGGCCGTTTGCCGGTGACGCTGCAATGGGTGCAGTCCCAGCTTTTCTAGGGATGCTTCGGGTCTTCGACGTGTTGCAATTCAAAGCCGGTGTGTGAAAGCAAGCCCCGCCGGCCGGTGGCCTTCCTCCAGCATCCCACCGGCCCTGCTGCCCCGGAGACCCTCTTCCTCTGGGAACAGGAGCTGGGGGGCCGGGGCTGCCACGCTGAACCGGAGGAGGGGGCACGGGGTGGGGGGGGGCAGGCCCGCACCCCCACGGGGCAAGCTGGAGCTGGGCGATTGCTCATGCAGAAGCCACGGAGGAGATCATTTACCTGTGTAATTGTATGCTTTGCTGTTAAGCGTATTGATTCTGAAGAGTTAATCAGACAATTTGGAGGTGCTATATCTAAAAATATAAAATCCCATTAAACTGATTAAATTAAAACTGAATCCATCTTAAATAACCCCATGCAACTTAAAATTGTTGAAATAGCATATTGTATTCAAATAAAATTATTTCAGTCAAACAAGGCCGCGAGGAGCTCTCGCCCACCGCCGCCTCGTGTGTCTCGGCGAGCGCCTGTGCCAGGAGCGGCGCGCAGGGCTCCCCCGCCGTACGGCGCCCTCGGGCTTCGGGGTCACGGTGCTGCCGAGGGGCTCTCCGTGGCGAATCCCTGGGCAGAGGTGCCGGGGAGAGGGGTGAGACGGATGAACACGTGCCCGCATCGGCGGGAGGGATGTGGCACGGCCTCGCTAGCCTTCTCCTTGCAGTCCGGGGAAAATGTGACCGCGTTTAAGCTGTGGTGTGCTTTTTAAGGTGCTTCGGGCCGAAACCTGAACAGCTTCTTGAAAATGATGCTTTGCCATGTATTTGTCGGGGTGACCGGTACTGGGTGCCCGACTTGAGGTGGCGTTTGGGGTCTGCTCATCAGTCTGGAAGTCAAAAGGACTTTTGCTGTGCGTGTGTATTTTCATAAGCCTGGAGGCTCCCGCCTGCGGGCAGGGCACGGTTCTCGCAAGACTGGGAGCGCCCCAGAAGGAGCAGGGGATGGGATGGCTCATCAGCGGGTACTGCTGCGGCTGGGGAGCACGCCGGCCATGCCCGGCACGTTGCCCCGATACACCGCAGGTAGCCCAGGTGCCTCGTGGAGCGGCCAGCCTGCCTGGGGCGGAGGGGTCTGCCCTTGGGGCATGCCTTGCCCTGGATCTCGCAAGCTCCGAGGCCCCCTGACGAGGTCGGCGCCTTGATTTAAGCAACACCTTTGCTGGGAGGAGGTAGCTCAGGGCCGCCCTGAGCTTGGCGCAAGCATTCCCATCCCCGTGGCGTTCCCGGCCCTGCCACCCCGTGGGCTGCAGCCGCTCGCTTGCGGCACGTGAGCCCCCCCAGACCAGCTCCTCTCCAAACGGGTGCCGGCTTGAGGCGCCCGGCTTTGGAAACAGCACCCCAGCTCTGTCGAAATGCCGGCGTGGAGTATCGGGCAGACGCGGCGGCAGGAGCTGATTTCAGCTGTCTGAGGGACAAGAAAAGGTTTTATCTGCCAAGAGCCGAGTTCAGGATTGTTTCTGATTGCATCACTCAGCTAAAGTGCTGCAGAGAGCTGTACGCCTTATATTGCCTTAGCGATGTTATCGGCTGGCACCCGGCAAAGGAGGACTTGTGACTCGGAGATAAGTGGAGGATTGCTCAGCTAGTTTGCTTCCAAATTTGTTTATTTTCCCCTTTCCGAGTCTACCATCTCTCCTTCTTGATAAGTTCAGATTGTGAGCCAGCCTCTATTTATTTGTAAAGAAAGCACTCCTTTTCACCTTTTACAAGGGAGCAATAGTAATAATAATCGCGTCCCTGTGGGGGGATGAGCGCTGGCTCCCTGACGTCTGCCCTGACGAGGAGCTCCGCTCCATGCAGGGACCCGTTGGTACCAGAAGGCTTCCCGAGCATCCCCGCTCCAGCTGGCCTGCAGTTGCCTTTGGAAGGTGCTTCTCCTGCCCAGTCTCTTGCCAACCCGAAGGCCGGCTTTTCCAAACAGGACAGGCACCAGTGCACCGAGCTTCCCGCGTTTGGCAGGGAGCGAACGCCCGGGGAAGCGTTATTGCCGAGGACGGCGGGTGCCCGGCGAGCAGATCGGCGTGCTAAGCGTGCCGCTGCCTCCCTGCCCGTGGGCACGCTCTTGCGTGCGCCTTTCTTGGCACGCAGGGCCACCAAAAGCGGGGGGAAAGGCTTTCCGTAGGCAAACCGTGGCACGCCACCGCTCTAACCCCCGGAGCGTCTGAAGGCGACTGCAGGTGGCTCGGGACCACGCGTAGGCAAGGCAGAGGGGCTGGAGAAGGCCAGAGGGCTTTAATCCTTGCGGGGATTGCGGGAGCAGAGCAAGCAGCAGCGGGGAGGGCTGCGGGTGCCTTTCTCTCCTCTCCGGGCCCTGGCTGATGTTTCTGCCTGAGCAGAAGGCGTGCACCTCTTGAACCTTCCCCTGCTCCCTCCGAGAACGTCTGTTTGCTTTCGCTGGCCCCGTGAAGCGGGCAGGGGAGGTACCGGCATGCTGAATTTCCAGCCCTGACCTCTGCAGCACTGACACGCTGCTTTATCTCCTCCGCAAGCGCGGGGGCTGCTGCTCGCAGCGTCCCCAACAAAGGACGTGCCAGCGGCTGCCGTTTTTCACGGTGTCGTTCATGGCTGCGAGCTGCCACCGGAGAATAAATCCTGTCCCCCCCACCTCTAGCAGCAGTGGGGAACCTTCCTCCCAAGGCCGCCGGGGGTGTGCCAGCGGCGAAGCCCCCCGCGCTGGGCCTAATCCCATGGCAGAGGCAGAGGAGGGGAAGCATCATCCCCTTCTGCAGCGGGGGGACAGGGATAACGGGGAGCCCATTAGCATCTCTATGTGCGGGGTGCTTCCTGAATCCACATCCTGGTGTCCTTGCCTGCCCAGGTGCTGTTTGCCCACCCGAGAGGCCGGGGCTGGAGGCAGCTGCGCCCCTGGGGTCAGGAAGCAGCATCCTCTTCATCCTCTTCCTCCTCCCGCCCTGGGGGCTCTGCATTCACAAGGCCCAGGGTATTTCCTCGGCCGGCTGGGCTGTGTTTGCCAGGGTCCCCGGGGAGCTGATGAGGTGCTAATGTGAGGATCGCTGGTGGCTTTTCAGCCTTGCCAACCGCCGGGGGTGCCGGGAGGCGGCAGCGAGGGGCTCACCCCGGCATCCTCCGTTGCAAACACCCCCNGGCGGGGGGAGCAGCCGGCAGGGGAAAAAAACCTCCTTTTTTTGCGGTGGGAAAACCCCAAAGAGCCCCAGGGGCAAGGCATGGGGTAGTGGGGAGGGCAGGGATGCTGCGGGGAGGGAATGGCCTCTGTGGATTGGGAGAGCTGGCCTTTTGTGATGGAAGTGGAGGGAGAAGGGGGGGGAGTAGTGAAAGTTGTGTGCCGCGGTGAAAGTGGTGATGCTCGGGGTACCCTCACGCTGCCTTCTGCGGGGCGGGCAGGGAGATGGCAGGACCCGCGGGGGTCTCAGCCTGGCAAACGCCTCCCTGCAGAGCTGGGGGCGGATGGGGCAGCCGCAGGCGGGAGCTGCCAGCAGGCTTCGGCCGGCTCCTGCACCGGCCACGGCTCAAACGCGGCCGCGGCGGCGGTGGGATAAGGCCTGGCTGGGCGAAGCAGGGCGATCCGCTTGCTGTCGGCGATGGTGCCGGTGCGAAGTGCCCTGCCGCGCACACGGGCAGAGCTTTGCCGACGGAGCCGGCGAAGGGGACCCCTCCGAAGGCCGGGACCCCTCTGGCACGGCTTGTGGAGCCCGTCGGTGAGGGCAGCTGGGGATGGGGACCGGGGTGCCGGCGCCTGCAAGGGCTCCGCTGGGACCAGCACAACCAGCCCTCGGCAGTCCCGGGTACTGGTGGAAGGAGGCCTGGCCCAGGAGGGCTCTCCCTTCCCATCCCCATGCGGGCACAAAGGCAAGAGAGAGCCCAAGAGCTAAGGAGAAATCATGCCTCTTTTTTTCCAGCTTTTTGTGGTCTGGCCTTATGTTTTTGTTGCTCGCTCATCACTACACTCTCTGACCTTTGCTTTCTGATTAAAGGACAAACATGTTTTCTGGGGCATCTTTTGGTGTTAAAATAAACATGTGGCACGGCCAGACACTTGTTCCTACCGCTTTAGCCTCTATAAAAACACACCCGCAGTATAAAGCTCGATATACAAACCATAATCCATGTGCTTCATTTAGTAAACGCCGGTGGGATAAGGACGGACATGCAGCACATCTACAGATGGGTATCTGCAGAGATAAGGGCAAGCCTTGCTCTTTGCATACGGGGAGCCGGGCCGATGAGGCGTGTAGTGGTCCCGTGCCCCTGCAAGAGTGGGTTTAACTCCATTTAGCTCCCGGCAGGAGGCGGGGCAGGCAACGGGGCTGGCCGCTGCGGCTGCGGGACAGGGCTGGGGTATGGAGACCGGGGGGGGCTGCTGCTGGAGATAAGCGGTGCCCTCGCTCCCCAGCTGGAAGGAGGACTGGGTGGGACTGGACCCTTGTACGCCCCCGGGGAGCAGGGCGTGCAAAGCTTGGGAAGAGGAGGGGAGCCAGCGGTTCTGCTGCTCGCTCCCTCCCGCAGCGTCCAGCTGAGCCCCTCGGAGCCTCGCCAGCACGGCTCATCGGGGCCGGCTCTCTCCCAAATGGACGAGGCGATTTGGAGGTTTGCAAATATTTGGAGGAAAATATCCACAAATGGAGGAAAATATCCACAAATGCCTCAGATGTCTTTTTTTTTTCTTTTTTTTTCTTTTTCTTCCTTTTTTTTTTTTTTTTTATATCGCCTTTCCAAGCTAGAAGCATTTGGTTATTCATGAAAAAAAAGGAAAAATGAAGAGCTTGGGGCTGCTCTTCAGGACCAGCCCTGAGGTCCCGACGCGCGGCTCTGCCTCCATAGGGCCGGTATCGCCTGCGGGGGCCTGCGGAAGCTCCCAGGCGCTGCGAGGAGCCGCCTGCTCGCCGGCCCATGTGCGTGCCACGTGCTGCTGGCCCGGCGGCTGGCGAAACGCCCCCCCCGGCGCACAGCCCTGGGGCGGGGGGCTGCCGCCTCTGCCCAGCTCCCAGTGAGGCGCTGCTAGCAGCCGATGGAAATAGCAGCAGCTCTGTTGATTTACAACCGCAGCCCTGGCTTTAATGGGCTGCTTTTGCTCCCCGACAGCTACGGATTCGGTCTTTTTTTTTTTATTTTATTTTTATTTTTTTTTTTTTTAACAAGCCCCCTTTTTTCCCTGCGCGAGACCCGTTAGCTCCTCGAACTGAGGGCGCGCGGGGAGGCGAGGGTTCGCCCTGCGTGCCGGGGGCGTGTGTGGGCTGCTCTCCTTTCCCCTTCAAAAAGCCAAACCCTATAAGCATAAAAGGCCTTTGTCTGCAGCAGCGGTTCCCCGCTCCCCCGGGAATGGCGGCCGGTGATCGCGAGCAGGCGGGTGCTGCTGCACCCCGGTGAAGGGCCGGCGGGCGACGGCGGCCCCGGAGCCAGCCCTGGGCGCCCCAGCCGCGCCGCAGGGTGATGCCTCCCCACGCCAGCCCCGGCAGGAATGTTTGCTGTCACCGCAGCCCGCGGCGAGGAAATATTTTCCAAGCAAAAAAAAAAAGGCCTCCCAGTGTATTTCGCGCTGACGGCTTCCAGCAGCCCTCTGTAGCCGTCTTGTTCTGCCGCCGCCGGGACACCTACCCGGAGGAAGAGAGGAGGCGAAGGTGGGAGAGCTTTAAAAAGCTCTGGTTAAGTTTGTTCCACCCTGGCCGTTCCCCTCTAGAGCGGGGCTTTAGAGGCTGCAAAACACCCGGCGGCTGCTCAGGGAAGGAGGCGGGGGGGCAGATGGTTTCCCGTCTGCCTGGGATGCTCGAACCCCCCTGCCCGGCACCACGTCCCAGGGGAGGAGAGGAGAAGCAGGGTCGCAGGCATCGCGAAGCGGGGCGGCTCCGGGGGCGTTAAGGGGTGCCCCGGCTCCTTCCCAGGCTGGGCTTCTGCGAATGTAGGTCAAAGCCCTCTCCTCGCTGAAACCCAGCGACGATGATGGTGTTACAGGTTGGGCTGAAATATGTACCTCCGGGTCTTTACTCTGGCACCGAAACAAAACGTACTCAGAAAACTGTGAAAAATAAACCCGGCTTGTGAATGCAGCTGATTGGAAGTTTTTCCAGCAGAAAGTGCTGTCCGACCCGTGTAAAATCATTCCTCGGGCGTGTGTTGATTTGGGCAGTGTTTCCTCTGAAGAAAAAATAAAAAAGATCAGAGCGAGGCGGGGGGGGAAATGTTTGGAGAGAGCCGGAGCCGCCGCCTTCGGCGGAGCTTTTCCATCCCCGCTGCAGAATGGCTCTCCCTTGGAAATGCACTTTATTTAGCAGCCTAAATGCACTTTATTTAGCAGCCTCCTGCCTGGTACGTGCCGCTGTCGCAGGGGGCAAAACAAGATCATCTGCCGCAGGCTTGGCTCGGATGGTGGTCCCTGGTGGGGATACTTCTGCTGCCTCCATGCTCCCCCCCCTCCCAGAAGGACGCAGGAATGCGAGCTTTACCGGGAGGGAAACACCGGCTTAGTTTTAGGGGGGGAAAGGGTCTCGGCAGCATGCAGGAGCCGGCTCCTGGGGGAAAGCCTGGCTGGGGCGAGCCATGCCGGTGGGCACTGCGGCTCGGCGGGCACGTCCTGCCGGGGCCAGGCAGCCTCGGCTCTCGGGCTGCCTTTTCCTAAAACCGCCCCGTTTCCCACCAGCCTCATTGCAGCCGGTTTCGGGGCCGAGAGCAGGTGCCCAACACTTGTCCTTGAGTTGAGGAGGCGTTGTTTTTTTTTTATTGGAAAGATTTCATTATATTTTTTTTTGAGCAGAAAGGAAGGATTACCGAGCCAGGTGAATATTTGTTCGGCGAAAGTTGAGACAATCGCGCAGTCAAAGCTTTTCTGGATCCTAACAGCGCAGGTCGAGATTATATTTTCGGCCTGGAAATGAGTGGGGTGGAATTAAAATGTCATGGCAGGTGGCAGCAACCCATAGGTCTAGCGACGGGTGTCGCTGGCCCACGGCAGAGGCCGGTGCCCCTGGGATGGGGTGCCCATCCCGGACCGAAAACACCACCGCGATCTGGCTGCGCCGAGCTCAAGGTGGCAGGGGTGCGGGTGTCCTGGCAGCCCGGGGCTTGGCCCACCGGGGTGGCACCAGCCCCTCGCACTCATCGCACAGAAATGGGCTTGTGCGCCCGCGGCTGACCCCGAGCAGATTTATTGGGTGATCCTGGGCTGCTATTAGTGGTCAAGGAACCGCAGACTCCCAGACAGGGTCTGAGTCCCAGGCAAGAGCTCCTGTGTTTTTTTCAGAGCAGAAATCTCCACTCGGGCTGTTTTGCCGGCGGCGCTGGCAGGGACACCTCGTTCCCGTGAGCCGCCAGCTCCGGACGGGGCACCCGGGGGGACGGGGTCCCCCGGGAGCGGCGGGTTCCCCTGGCCCCCTGCACCTCCCCGGCAGCAGGGAGGGGGGGGGGGACACGGACGGACGGGACACACACGGGAGGGGGGTGACACAGAGTCGGGGCGTGACGCAGAGGCTCTCAGCAAAGCGTGCCGCCTCACTCCCCGCGCTCGGAGGAGCCGTCGCGCTCGGCGAGCGGTTCGCCCTGCTATTTATACCCGCCGCGCGCGAGAGAGGAGCCTCTCAGTATAAATGAAGCTATTTTAAAGGTCTTGGCCAGGTATAACTGGTTTAAACAAGGCCGGTAATGACTCAGAGGGCTATAAATGTCCGTCAGAGTCCTCAACGAAGCTGTCGGGGATTGATCTGCTGGGCAAGCAGCCTCCCGTTGGGATGCGAAAGCCCCCGGGCAGCCTGTGCGCGCTCCCGTCCCCATGCCCCGACAGTGGCCCCACCAACAGCGCCCCTTCAAGCTCCCTTCGCCCACGGCCTGAGGGTTCGTAGACGCAGTTCCTCCGTGGTTATCCCGGGCTCTGTATGGGCACGGGCCCCGCGGTCCCCCCCGTCTCCGTCCTCCAGCCGGAGGCCGTGCAGCCGCGTCCCTGCCGCAGGCTGAGCGTCGACAGCTCCCGACGGGCGCGGGCACCGGCGGCGGGTTTGACCGGTCACATCTCTTCGGTTTTATGGGCTGAGTTAAGTCTTTTGTAGCTGGGTCCCCGTTCAAGGTGGCGGGGGCGATGGGCTGGACCTCGGGCGATGCACCGGGCTGCGGCGGGGTCTCTTTATCCCACTCCATAAGGCCAGCTGCTGCGTTCCTCCTCCCTCTGCCTCCGTGGGGACTGAAGCACCCTCGGGGCCAGAAGGGTTCCAGCAGAAAGGGGTTTTGTTAGGAAATAACAGGGAGTTTTTAAAGAAGAGGTTTTTGGGATTCAATTTTTCTGTTTGTTTTCTTATTGTAAAACCAAAGACATTTCAGTTTTCAGAAACTGATAATTAAAAAAATATTTCCCCTGAATGAAACCAAAGCCTGAATACTTTGGTCAGCCAGGTAAAAATTCCCCTGCCTGCCAGGGCCTTTGGGGACGCAGCTCACGAAAACGTCCATGACTTTCCTGGGAGGCGAGGAAGACTTTCTTTTCTTCCTCTCTTTTTTTTGATCCGGAAAGTCGGCGTCGCTGGGCATCTCCCTCGGCACCCCGTCCTCCCTCCGCTGGGTGAAAGCAGGGGAGCCAGAGCAGCCCAGCATGCCCCAAGCGCCGGGGCGACCGCGCTGGCTCCGGGTTCGCAACACACCGAGCCTTCTCCCCCGGCCACCATTCCAGATGCCTGCGCATCTTGTTTACCCAGCAAAATGTGCTCGTGGAGAAAACCAGCGCCGGGGCGTCACGTGGGCCACGGTAAACAGCCAGCAGATGCACTCTGTTTATTTTGCTCCAGAGCCTTTCCAGAAGGCACCGTTTGGCTGGCGGGCTCCTCAGAGGGGGCTTTTCCCCGTACCCGCATCCTTCGCGGAGGCAGGTGCCCGCTGCCGGCAGCCCCACCGGCACCCATCGCACCATCCCTGGGTGCTGTGGACCGGCAAGGTCCCTACGTTGGACCGTCGTTGCACCCGGGGCCCGATTCCAAACGCCCTCGGGTTTCCCGGTTGCTTCTCCGGAGCTCATTGTCCCCATCGGCACCGGGGCCGATGCTCACCAAGCGTCCCGCCGATGCCGGTGAGCTGGCGGGACCTCCTCCATCGCCAAGCGGGCCTTTATTTCCCCCCTGTCGCATTCTTCAGGCACTTCCAGGGTTTTATTTTACCCTGCGGTGCCAACCACTGATTCCAGCAACTCGTTACCTTCACTGGCATGTTTAATAATTACAGAGTGGGGAGGAACGTTAAAATAGCACCTGGAGGACTGAATACGCCAGAAATAGCCACGCTGGCCGTGTCCCGACCGGCCGATCCTCAGGTACGCTGTGATGAAGTGAGTTTGTCTGCGACCAAGTCCCTGAGAGCCTGGGGCTGGGGGATACCATTCCAGTGTTACAAAGCTAGATATCCTTGGGCTCCTGATCAGATATTAAAATCACAAAAAATTTTGCATATTCCTGCCTCTTCCTTTGTTAGACTTGTTAAAGCCTTGGAAAATATTTTCATGAGTTAAGAAGCCCCATTAAATGTTGAATTTAATTAGGAGAGACTTGGCTGTAGAGTTCTTCAAATAGTTAAGTCAATATTACACGGTGTAATTGTGGTAATCCCCCGGCGGTGCCGCGGCTGGCGATGGCCCGTTTTAGTGCGCAGGTAGCTCCGCGGATGGGGGAAAATCTCTCCCCGCCACGGAATGTCACTTATTTCAATGGTTCCCGTCTGGATCCTTGAATGAGCAAAGGATATTGCTTCCTGACGTGTCCCACGGGAATTATAGGAACCCCGGCGGCATCCTCAGGCGCGGGACCCCGGCACGCCGCACTGAGCCAATGCCAAACGTGAGCTTGGCGTCAGGCCGTGCTGGGGAGCCGGGCTCCCTTTAGCTCTGCCACGGGACTGCCCAGAGGGCTCTGCTGGGGATGCTCGTGCCCAGAGGGCTTTGCTGGGGATGCTCGTGCCCAGAGGGCTCTGCTGGGGATGCTTGTGCCCAGAGGGCTTCACTGGGGACGCTCGTGCCCAGAGGGCTTCAATGGGGATGCTCGTGCCCAGAGGGCTTCACTGGGGATGCTCGTGCCCAGAGGGCTTCGCTGGGGATGTTCGTGCCCAGAGGGCTCTGCTGGGGATGCTTGTGCCCAGAGGGCTTCACTGGGGACGCTCGTGCCCAGAGGGCTTCAATGGGGATGCTCGTGCCCAGAGGGCTTCACTGGGGATGCTCGTGCCCAGAGGGCTTCGCTGGGGATGCTCGTGCCCAGGGCTTCGCTGGGGATGCTCGTGCCCAGAGCTTCACTGGGGATGCTCGACCTCTCCCCAGCGTCTTTCCCCACTCCAGAAATGTGAATCATCATCCTCCTCCTCCTCCAGCTGTCTGTCCAGCTTGCGGAGTGAGAGCTCCCGGGGGTGCTCCCAGCCCGGCAGAGCCCCTTGACCTTAAAGAGAGCTCCTTGCGGGGACCCTGAAGGAGCGAACTGGGAATAAACCAGCGAGAGGGAGTGCTGCAGGTGGCAGCACGTGGCGCAGGGGCGACGGCGCTCCCCTGCCCCTGCCCCAGCTCCACCTTCACCCTTCCCGTTCCCGCCTCTTCCTCCAGCACCTCCGTGCATCCCGCCGTCATCTTCACACCTTAGCGGGGGAAGGCCTCGATAAATCCCGACGGTCGGTCGCTGCGGCGGCGCTGGACAGGCGCGCCGGGCCGTCTCCCTTCCTGGCGGGCCGCTTGCCTTTTGTCTCTAACAAGATCTGCAGCCGCCCGGGCTCCTTTTGCTTCTTGTTATGAAATGCCTCTCTTCTTGAGGGCAACCACTGCTCCTATCTCACAGGAGAGCCCCTTCCTCAATTAAAAGGGGGGAGAAAAAAAGCCAACGCATTTATTTTGAAACAGCAGAGCAATTAGGAGAGTTCATTATATTGGATTAATTATGATAATTATCAGTAGAAGGGAGATAATTACCCTGCTTCTTGTCGAGAACAAGGTGCGGGGTTCTTTTTTTTTTTTTTCATTATTATTTTCTTTCGCAGAGCCCGGTTACGCGGTGTGGGGGCAGAGGGGAGGCGAACGCCAGCCCCGGCGCTTCACCCTCTCCCACCTTAGGGCATCGCCGCTCGGCTCCGGCTGCGCTTACTTGCCACTCACCACCAAAGCCCGGCCGTGAGCCTCGGCTCAGAAGCACCCTCCCGCTCCCAGCAGTGCCCTGCGCTGCCCGGGCCCCCCCGCGAAATGGCCCTTGCGAACCGGGCGGCCGCGGAGGGCACGTGCGAGTCCCCGGGAGCGCCGGGGCAGCGGGAGCGGGATGCGCTCGCTGCCGCCGAGGGACGGAGGGGGCCGGAGCGCGCCCCAGCTCCTGGCAAAGCTCCGCGCCGCTCACCGGCCTCCTACCCCCAGGAAGGGAGAGACGGCTCCTCAAGCCAGGGCTTCTCATGCCGATGGGAGCGTGATTTAAAAATTAAATTTAAAATAAATATTGGTTAAATATTAAAGGGAAGAAATCGGTTTTAAATGGCCGGTATGTTTCTCAGTAACCCAACCAGGTATGTTTAAATAAGGCACGGCTGAAAATTTTCAATTTTTGCCATCCTGGGTCTTTTTAAAAATGTCTCTTACAAGGCAAGCGTGCGTATTTTTCTACTCTCTTAACAGATCTTCAATTCGGCAGATCTCCTCAGGCTGGATGGAGGGCCGCCGTCGCGAAGGGCGGGAGAAGGCGGTGGCGGCTGCAGGACCCGGGTTACCTACAGGAGCAGCGATCCCCCCTTGCCGCCTTCTGGGTAGGTCCCACGTCCAGCCACCTCGAGACGAGCCGCCGGCTCTGCCCGGCCACGGCCCTGAACGCCAAATGCTTGCCTGGCTCTGAAAGCGCGCGTCGGAAGCAAAGCGCGACGTCTGAGCAGGAGGACGCGGTTGCTGCGGCTCACCCTCGGCACGCCGGCGTCCCGCTCTGGGCACGCGGACTGGGAGGGACGCCACCGTTCCCAGTGACGCTGGGGACGCGCTGTCCTCGCCCAGCACACGCTGCGTGGAAGGCCCGCCGTGCCCCGGGCAGGGCAAGAGGCTCAGATCGTAGGGTGATGGGTGCAAGAGCAGACCGAGAAGGCAAAACTGGAGCAAGGACAGCAGGAGCGTCCCCTGCAGCTGAGGAGCGGCCTCAAGTGAGCGTTTTGGGTCAAAATCCAAGCGAGCAGGACTCCCACCAAAGCACCGCTCCTTCGCCGCTCCGCGGCTTGAGTCCGCACGCGGGACTGGGGGTGAGGAGAGGCAGAAAAACCTCAGCTTTGGGCGCCACAGAATTCAAAGTCCTGCTGAGCTGAGGCGGGGAACGGGCGCTTCGGGCAGAGGCTGGGACCCGCGGGGCTCGCGCCGAGGAGCACGCCGCTGCGCCGCTGCAGGACGAAGGCCTGAGGGCGGCCGAGCTCGTTGCACGGGGAAGTTCTCGTGGTGGCCTTCCTCCTCCTCCTCCTCCTCCTCCTCCCTGCGGAGCTCGCCGGGAACGTCCGCACCAGAGCCAGCCACGCTAAAAACACGTGCTCGCCCCCCGCGCCTCGCGTTCAGAGGGAAAAAGTGATGCTAAAGCTAGCCGCGCCTCACCCTAGGCGGCTGAAGGCAGCTGGGAGCGAGCGGGGAGCCGAGCGCGCAGGATCCTTGAACTGGCGATGGTCCTCGCGCCTGGCAGCCACGTCGCTAATTTTACCCATTTTTTTTTCCCCTTCCTGAGCCTTTGGACTGTTGCTCCGAAGGCTCTGTGCGGATGCCTGAGGTCGGAGGGTCCCGCCTCGGGCTGGGCTAAGCCAGACCCGGGGTGCAGCCGGCCCCG
>VZTV01121182.1:7535-23990 GCA_013400875.1 Anhinga rufa
GTCTGGTAATAAATCATAGGACCTCTTTGGTTTCATTTGATCTCATACCCCTTCCGTCTGCCAGAGCGCCCTGAGCACTTACAAGATGCTGAACTCTTATCTATTCTGAAGAAGAAAGAAAAATTTGGCCTAACCCTTGCTGTGGCTGTTTATCTCATTAATCAAGCAAATCTGGTTCATGGTGGCTAAATGTGACTCTGAGCCCAGAAATTGTTCTGCCATGGACTTGCTGTGCTCTTCTGAAGAGAGATTTGGGTACTCAGTGAAGACCAATTTTATAAGGCTCTGGTCTGTAACACCCACTATAATGAAATGTTGCCATAGGTATCTTCACTGTACTTTAGCATGCCAGCCAGCCCTCTGCTTTAAGAACTCTCTGCTTAATGGACAAGGGTCTGTGCAACTGAGTGAGGGAGAGCGGGAAGGAGGTAAAATGAGAGGATCGATTGTTTGAGATGCAAGGTTGCCTTCAGAAGCTTCTTGGAAGCTAATTCCATTCCAGTGACCCTGCGAAAGATGTCTGTGCTCATAGCACAGTGAAACCCTGCTTGCTCAGTTGGTGCCAGAATTACCATCCTCTATTCATTTCTTTTCTCTCTCTTTCCCACCAAAAATGTTTGAAAGAGTAGGAGAGCCAGTGAAGGGTATTAAAGCTGCTGCAGCAAAAAGGGGTCTGTTTCTATTACCTTTTTAGAACTTTCACAGTGATGAGAGGCATCTCAACTCCTACTTTGACTTAAAGAGTATGGAGGTGTGTTAAAAAACCTGTTTGTTCAGACAGTACCACGGCCTGTCAACACTCACATTTCATGCCACATTGTATCTGGTGCTCCAGCAGCTGAATCCTTCAGCTACGCTGAGCTGGAAGTTTACATAAGAAAAAGGAGCAAGTGAAAACACTCACTACAGCATTTTCAGCATTTCAGTTTCAACATGGCAGATATAACACCATTACCTGCTTCTTATTGCAGGACAGTATTTATTTAGATATGGCAGATGTGGCCAATGACAAAGAACATGCTAGGACAAGACAGATCTCCAGAAGCCACTAGATAAATCGGGGTGAGTCCTGGTAAGGAAGTGGAGAAACTTGCTTCTTTCCAAGAACTTGTGCAGGAGCTGTGGTCAGAGGCAAGGCTGAAGGTCAAGCATCTACAAAGCTCATGTGCAAAACAGGCTCCAGGATGAAGAGCAAGACAGCAGCGAAGTCAGGCAGACAGAAGGAGACATCAAAGCGGATGAAGTAGAGAAAGGAAGCAAAAGAGCAGCAGTACTAAATGACACACTGTGATGGGGGAGAAAACATTTGGCTCATGGCCAGCATTTTCAGCCAGGTCTGGGTTTTTAGGTCTTATTCACCAAAGATAGTAGTTGTAGGTAGGGTGTCAGTTGCCCAGGCAGATGTATTAGTATGCAGTTAATTAAAAAAAATCAATATGCAGGACTGGTACATCCTAACACAACTTTGAAATGGTAGCTGGAATCTGACAAGCACATATTTTTTGTAATTAAACTTGGCATTTTTCTACAGACATGGAAAGTGTAGCTGGGAGGATGGTGGCAATGAGGAAATATACTCACTCAAGATCCATACAGAAAAGTGAATCTCTGTCTAAAACATGAACAGTATGGATGACTTTTCGGGATGGGGACACTGAAGAAATCTTCCCTGTCATATAAAAAAAAAACAGGTTAGAAAGAGTCTGTGGTGGCTTGCCTGTGGTGAGCAGAAAGGCTTCCCTGGAGTAACTATGCTCTGGTCCCCTGGTATCCTCCATGAGGATGCCACAGCAACTGACCCTGACCGCTGAGATGGAAAAGCTTACCTGTACTTTGTTGTGAGAATGGCTTCTGACATACTCATGTTTATTTTACCAATTTTTTGCTAAGAAGCAATAACCTATGTGCGCCATAGAGTTCGACCTGCCACCACAGTCATCAGCCACTATGATGGAACATATAGACTGCAATATGTTTGCACTGTACCTTTTTCTGTTTCTTTCTTAAAATAAAAATTTACCTACTTCCACTCAATGCATTGAAAAATGTGTGTGCTGCAGGAATAATATAAAAAATACCATTTTTAGCATCTCACAAAAAAAGTATTAAATATCAAATACCAATCTGAGGGAAATGTCTATATTTAGTTTTTAGAGTGAGTGCGTAACTCTTGGATTTATGTACTTGAGCTGAGTTTTGTTTTTTAAACCATTACTTAAATTGTCCATAGTCTGCAGAATTTCTATGAATGCATCACATATTTTGGTGTTTCTCTTAATAGAATTCCCAGATTTTCCAAAGAAATAAAGTGTAGTCATCTGTAATCATCACAGTCCATGAGTTCAACACCTTCCAAAGTACAAATACATAATAACACATGAATATTCACAGCTACCATCAGAGCCACAGTACATCACTGTGACATTAATACCAAACAGAAGGGACTTCCTACTAGAAAGCTTGTGCAAGTAGGCTTAGGCAGACTGTTCATCTATCCAATCATTTGCTGTCATGTGTGTCACGCAAAACTGGCACAACAACTTGTTAACAGACATAATGTCACTACAACACGTTGCTACAACTGTAACTACAGATGCACATATGTACACCAGATTGTAGAAAATACAGAAGGCAGACATGCTAGGAACAAAATTCTTGGCCTACACAGTTGATTCTAAACTTGCATGTTTAAGTATCAAGTAATAATTATACATACTTCCTATAACTCTCTTATCTCTTTAAATATCAAACACTTTTACAAATAATTTTTTCAACACTATTGAAGGGAAACTGGCAGAGAGATAGATTTAGGCTGAATTCTCCAAAGTGGCACAGATCAGTGTCACCACAGATAGAAATAGCCCTGTTCTTCCTGTACTTCAAGAAATTCGTGCTATGGATGTGAGTGCTGCAGCTGCGCTGGGGAGGTTGCACCACCGCATGAATGGGTACAAGTGTAGGGACAAAAGCCCTGCTAGTCTCTCTTGACTGCCAGCAAAGCCACAGTTAAACAATGTTGAAGAAGAGCTGCATTTTGTGTCTTTGAAGGATTCTTCCCACACCTTCAAGCTCTAACTCTGAATTAATTAGGTAAAGCAGAATAGTAAAATGGTGTTAAAATATAGCACGCCAAAAAGAGAATCATTTAACTTATGTGCAGTTAGATTCTGCGGCAGGCTGAGGGATATCAAATTTATGTTTCTGCAAAATGTGGAAATAATACTTTGCATGTTTAAGCCCATCAGTGCCAAATGTCACAGTCCTATAAGATGTATTGAACTGCTGGGGATCCGACTGCTCCTAGAGTCCAACATGAATGGATGTAACAATGAACACTTAAGAGCCCATTCTGCAGTCCATTGCCTGGCTCTGTTCCTGTCCTGGCTTGATCCTGGCTTCCTCCTGTCTGCCTTTCATGCCCTGCTGTTTTCACAAAGTAGTGATTCAATACCCTAATCTGTCAGAACTCTGTTTTCCTCCTTAATTTCTTAATTTTTTCCTTGCCTTTCTGCAGGTAAAAACATGCTGTAACAAACTTGCCCCCCTTTAGAATTTACTGTATTCTTTTTTACCAAGATTAACTTGGCTGTGGCTTTTAAACAAATAAAATGCATTGTTCTATGTTTAGATTACTAAAATGATGTTTCAGTTATTTATTAATAATAGGCAAAGCAAGCCAGCCCAACAAGCTTCCTCTTGACAAGAAAAGCTTTCTCATTCTGGATGAATAATGCAAATTGGAGAAATAACACCGCTCCTCCATTTTATCTGTAGGCAGATAATGTCCTATCCTTCAGCAAATGCATTAGGCAAACAAGAACACTTTGGGGAAACAACCATCTCCCAGAATAGAACATTGTGTTCTTGCCACAGGAGAAAGAAATTTCCAAGTAAGTCACAGTATTATCAACTTTGTGTTTCAAGGTTTTGATGGGCAGCTGCCATGGTGAGGCAGCATGGAGGTCCATGGTGGAGCAGATATTCATCTGCAGCCTGTGGAGGACCCCACACCACCTGGAGGAGGCTGTGACTCCGTGGGAAGCCCACAGTGGAGCAGCTCCTGGCAGGACCTGTGGGCCTGTGGGGGACCCACGCTGGAGCACTCTGTTCCTGAAGGACTGTACCCCATGGAAGGGACCCACGCTGGAGCAGTTCATGAAGAACTGTAGCCTGTGGGAAGGATCCACGTTGGAGATGTCCGTGGAGGACTGTCTCCCATGGGAGGGACCCCACGCTGGAGCAGGGGAAGAGTGTGAGGAGTCCTCCTCCTGAGGAGGAAGGAGCGGCAGAGACAATGTGTGATGAACTGACCACAACCCCCATTCTCCGTCCCCCTGCACTGCTGGTGGGGGGGAGGTAGAGAAAATTGGGAGTAAAGTTGAGCCTGGGTGGAAGGGAGGGGTGGGGGGAAGGTGTTCTAAGATTTAGTTTTTATTTTCTTGATACCTTACTCTGATTTTATTGTTAATTAATTAAACTAATTTCCCCAAGTCAACTCTGTTTTGCCCATGACAGTAATTGCTGAGCGATCTCCCTGTCCTTATCTTGACCCATGAGCCTTTCATTATATTTGATTGCTCCCCCTGTCCTCCTGAGGAGGGGGAGTGATAGAGCAGCTTTGGTGGGTACCTGGCGTCCAACCAGGGTCAAACCACCACACTTTGCAGTCATGACTGGAGTTGCTGCAGCAGGAGGTGTTACAAATGAACAGTCCTCCTTACTGTCAGCAGGAAAACCTGGCTCCAAAGGGCTCGTGCCATCCCCAGCAGGTAAGAAAACAGGGCAATGTGTGATCCTGATGAGGCAATGAAATAAAGCTGCAGGGAGGTGCAGAATGTCCCAGAAATATATGCTCAATACCAGTGTTTGGTTTACTTACTGAGAGTAATCTTCCCAGCAAGTCCTTAGAAACTTTGATAATGTTCTCTGGAAAGAGTCAAGTTATGATCCCTTTTACTAAAGAGAGTTACTCTGATTTGCAGGTTTTGAATGCCCAGAGGTTCTCAAACTCCATGGGCTTAGGTGAGGAAGTCCCCAATGCCTCAGCTGGCTCAGCACATCCTATTTCCCAGAAAAACCTTGTTAGGGTGGTGTTAAAGCCATGGATTTTTATACATATCAATAAATAATAGGAAAAAAATGTCCACAAGCCTCACACTATCAGCTCTCTAAGGTAGGGAGTTTAATGACAAACATTCCTTTATATATTCACAGGATATAAAAGAATATGTATTTATGTAACATATATGAATGCAACATGCATGCTGCATAAAACTGATACATTTTGAGATTGTTCTGAACTAGGTAGTAATTCAATTATTATTACTTATGTTTGATAAGTTACTGCTGTATAGAAAAAAACTAAACCCAGTTGTCTCTGTCTGAACTATTTAGGAAATAAATGCAGACAAGGTAGGCTGTTCTGACACTCCCATAGAAAATGTCACCATTTTTCTTTTCGCTTTCTGCATCTTAAACATGTGGGTGGTGAAGACAGCTGATTAATGTGTCTGTGAGATGAGATCACAAATAAACTGGGTCTCTGGAAAAGATGTAAATATAAAGAAGGTAAGAAGACAGCATGGACAGAGACAGAGAGACAGAAAACTGGAGAAAGAAATAAAAGAGTCAGCTACACCGGTGTCTTTGAAGGCTCCATGTTGAGTGTGGGGAAGATCAAATGAAATCTGAGATGGGGCTGAATAGAAGATTGAATGTTCAAATGTAGTTTGCAAGGTTTATCTCTGGGATGGTATAATACATATGTGACTTATGTGGCATAAACAAAAAGAAATAATTTATTTATTGGGAACAGTTTTCCCACAGAAGTATAATGAGAATGCCCATGCCGAAAGCACCAGAGGTTATTAATGCCCCAAGGAAATCTGCCTCCTGAGTTGTGGTTCAGTCATGTCCTGTGAATTTTGTGTACATGTTCATGAAGGTACTGTGTCCCTTCCTCCTCTGGGGCAGCAACTCCTGGCTCCCAGCCATCTGCTCAGTGCCCCAGTCTACCATATCTGTACACCCAGCAGTTCCATCATGTCTGCACTGGCATAGTCTAGTGACCTATTGGAATTGTGTTTGGGGTCTTGAACTGGACTGCAGCATTGTCTGGTGACCATTTCTTGGCTCACTGCCTAGACTGAAGATTTATTAAAAATTTTATGAGAATTTAGATAAGACTCTTCAAAAGGAAAATACCCTAGAAGCTCTGACTATAATTTCTGGTTTTTGAAACTCAGGTGTCAGAATGAGGCAGAAGAGATTGAGAATATACCAGGGAAAGTTCTTCCTTGCTGTTTCTCACTCCACTTAGGAGAAAAGTAAAACTGACCCTCTGTTGCCACAATTTATTTTCTCTGAGTTACTGATAAAAATATTTTCATCCTGACTCTAGACACAATGAGGTACCTGGCTAGCACATAAAACCTCCTGAATATCATGTATATTCCTGAAACACAGAGAGAGAACAGATAGTGCCAGCTGCTAGTCTTGTGTATTCATAGTGCTGCAATGCTTAGCAGCTCAATCAAATAGTCTCTGCTTACACACAACAAGTCAGCAATAGACTGGGCATAGGAATTGTGTTTCTCTGTGCACTGTGCACTGGACTACGTGCCTCAGTCCCATTGTTTTACAGAATTTCCCTGAATTCCCTTTGGTATGAATTATTTCAGGGCATTATCTACAAGGATCAAAAAAGAAATGTAAAAGCCTCCATATATAAACTATAATTTGGCAACAATGTATAAAAAAATAACCAATATATGGCCTTGGTATTTTGAATGGGCCAGAATGTTTTTCTACTGTACATGTCTTCAGCAAAAATAAAAGTTATATAAGAGTAGAATAGTATGCCTTCATATCAATTCTCATCAGAAATTTTGCATTTATGCACCTCAAGCCTCCCTGCTAAAACTAGGAACTAATTTGAGTCTGTTGATGTAAGTGCTGCAGTTTACAACTTCTGTTTTGCTTATTAACTGTTTTGTTAATGTTGCTTTTAAAATTTTATTTTCTGCAGTTAAGTCAACAGTATGTCAGTTTATAACATCTTTTGGGTGAAATTAATTAATCTAAAAGTCTGTAACATGGGGTTAGTCTGCACAAAGAAATAAAGTTTTGTGAAATAAATCATCTGCTAAAGGGGTAAGAAAGTTCTGTGGTTCTGCTTATAGTTCAACAACAAATCAACTACCCTCCCAGTCATAGTTCACATATTTTCCTTTTGTGGCAGCTCTTAAATACCATGAAATTTACAATGGTAACATTTTATGTGGAGTTATAGAGAGCTGTCCAGGAACATAATAGCAAGAATCAAAAAAACAATTTTTGAGAGCAGAGGAAAATATGAAACATCCTCTAATAGGAGAAGATGTTCAATTTCTGTTGAAGCACACCAATAATGTAATTATAATTTGTTTGAAATCTTTCTTATGATATATGGTAGATACACATGAAAGTTATGATATAGTACTGTAACAGCAATCATTAAGAGAAAAAACTTAAAAGAGTGAGAGAAAACCAGTCTGAGAACTGGGACTTATTTGGCATTCTGGGCACAAACACAGATTTCATCATATGTCTGTCAAAACTGGTACAAGAAGCAGCTGAATAAACTAACTGACAAAACATACGTGGTGAGACTCTCTAAAGATGAAATTTTCAAACATCATTGGGGAATATTCTTCTAAAAATTACCATTTTGAGATGAACCTAAGTTCTTAGGTAGTCAAAGTATTAGTGGAGAATTTTTTATATTGTCATGTTAATTTTGAATTCTTTAATACCCATACAGTCAACTCATGCTCAAACTGGTTACGAAGTGTCTGCATAATTTTAATAGAAGAAATTCCTAAAGTTGCAAAATACCACTGAGCACAGGAAACCAAACCTTACTGCTGTTACTCATGCTGAGTTAATCCTTGAGTAGCCCCTTGAAAACATTAGGAGCACTTGCAGAATAACTGCTACTTAGTCTGAGTAACATGTGAGTAAAAGGAATGAACAGTTTGTCTAGTCAATCCCAAACCTTATAACAGGTGTGCAATAGTGCAATAGTTGTTTTAGCAACTGTTCAACAGCTCCGATTCCATAATCAGCTTACAGCCTTGATATTTACAGTGACCTATGCTGTTGTGAGCACCAAGCCTTGCCAATAGTAGCAAATCAAGAAAACACACAACCCACTAGAGCTTTGAGGTTGGAAAGGTCCCACATTTCATCAGAGGCAAAATGTATAGCTGTACCAAATTCACCATTTTAGTCTTTGCCTCAAGAGGTAGTTTGTGCCTACTTAAAAACCCTTGTACCAAACAAGGTACTGTAGAGAAGCAACATTCTCTGAGTTGCGTATTAAAATTCAATGCAAAGTAATCTGTAATTGGGGCTAATTTAAAGCAGACTGTGCTCATCATATTCCACCTATAGGCTCATAGAGTGGTATACTGATCTAGGGGTCAGAGACTACAGCATGCCTATCAAAGCAGCTGGTTTCACAGAATCACAGAACGGTAGGGGTTGGAAGGGACCTCCAGAGATCATCTTGTTCAAACCCCTCTGCGTGAGCAGGTACACCTATGGCAGGGTGCACAGGACCGCGTCCAGGCAGGTTTTGAGTGTCTCCAGGGAAGGAGACTCCACAGCCTCTCTGGGCAGCCTGTGCCACTGCTCTGGCACCCTCACAGTGAAGGGTCCTGTCCTGTCATTGGGCACCATTGAAAAGAGTCCAGTCCCAACTTCCTGACACCCGCCCTTCAGATGCTTATAAACATTGATGAGATCCCCCCTCAGTCTTCTCTTCTCCAGGCTGAACAATCCCAGGTCTCTCAGCCTTTCCTCATAAGGGANACTCCCAGGTCCTTCTCAGCAGACTGGTGCCTGGGGTTGTTCCTCCCCAGGTGCAGGACCTTGCACTTACTCTTGTTGAATTTCATGAGGTTCCCCTTGGCCCAGCTCTCCAGCCTGTCCAGGTCTCGCTGGATGGTAGCACAGCCTTCTGGTGTATCAGCCGCTCCTCCCAGCTTGGTGTCATCAGCGAACTTGCTGAGGCTACACTCCCTCCCTTCATCCAGGAAAGCCCATCAAGAAAGCCCAAGAAAGCCCATCAAGTGGGCTTTTTGCCCACTGAATGAATGGCACAAAAAGCTCATTGCTCATAGCCTAAATGATGAGTCAGTTATCTGGTACTGCAGTGGCAGTGATGCTAGCATCATTACAACTAGCAGCAAATTACTCAAAATAATAAATTGTCTCAGTTTATTTCCATCACTAGTATGGACAACACCCATTTTCACTTTTTGTAAAAACAGGGAACTTTGGCCATATTTGCCCTCTCTAAATTTGCCTTAATTCCTTGCTCACCTAGCTTATGTTTAATTCCCTGTACCTGATATTTCCCCATGCCTAGCGGTATACTTACTCAAGATTTGTCAACTTCTGAGGCCAACAGTAAATTCACTGCATGGCTCAGACCTGGAGATTTATGTATCAATTAGACTAACTCTTGACCTGAGCTTTATGGGGCAGCAGATGACATCTGCTTAGGGCACTTCTATCTCATATAATTCAGTGGATAACATAAGTGAGCCTCTCAAAGAAAGCACATTTTAAACCAGCCATATATAAAGAGTACCTTTCTTGTGCTTGAGCTCTGTGTGCTCAAAGCCATCAGGTGAGGCACACCTTGCAGCACAGTGCTCCTGGAGGATAACCCTTGCAAAATCAAACCAACTGGAGCAGCATCCTGGTGGGCAGCGATGCTTCATTGCACCATGCAAAAGGGTAGAAAAATAGAAAAATCCCTCCCATTCGGGCAGTGGCACATGTTTGGTGTCCTGGTTGGAGGCCAGAGTCCTGGCTAGATCCCAGTTTACACTGAACCAGGGGCTCTGCAGACAGAGGCTGCTTTCAACCCTGCCATGGTCTTCACAAGCAGACAGACTTGTGTCCTGCATTATTTTAAATTGTGAATGAAACAAATGTACCTTACTAAGTAACATAGAGGTGGTATATGCAATGGATCATATGTGGCAGGTGAGATCTTTCTCTCCTGATATCTGCAGCTAGGTATGGTATTAGTAGCAAAGATAAAGAAGTAATAGTGTGTCAGGCTGTTAGGTGCAGTGATGATAACCTTTGGTTTTGCCTAATAACAACAGAGAGGTGATGTGAGAGGCATCTCACATTGGAGATGTGGGACAATTTCCTCCGATATTCCTTCCTCTTTCTTCTGAAAATGTAGTTTGTGAAAATGCATTTCTTTCTGAGGAGGTCTGGCATTGTTAGATTTCCAGGAACTCACCGAAATCACGAAACCGTAAACTGAACCTGTCATAAACATTTTGTGAGGTATGTTTTTTTCTCACAGAGAAAACCCATGCAAAAGACAATGCAAACATGAACTGCTTAAATCCTGTCTGATTTGCAGATAACACGTTAAACCTGATTAATGTAATGACTTCACTGATGCAGATACCTTCTGTTAAGCTCAAGAATATTTTTCAAATTATCACGGCTGCTAACTCTTGTGAAATATGCTAATTTTTCAGTGCATCTGAAAAACAAGACCATTAGTTTGTCCAGTTACTAAGTTACACATCTGGATTTTGTTTTTAAACAATCTGGTTTTGAAAGTAGTGAACATCTTTACCATGCTTTTCACCAGCTACTCAAGATTTTGAGGATGCTACACAAGAGTAATTAAGGATTTACCACCTTTATCTCAATTTAGGCTCAGAGTGTGTAAGATCCAGGAGCAGAAGAATTTTTCTTGTTGTCTTATTTTTCCCTCATTCCTTCAGTTAACTTCATTTTGTTCTTTTTTGCTGAGTCTTCAGTTTAACCACATTGCCTTGTTTAGCCTGCCAAGCCACTTGTTAAGGGGCATTAAGCACTTTAAAGACAATTCTTCTTCATTATTAATTCAGAGAATGAAATGCCTAAGTCACACAAATTAGTTCAGGGTTTCAATTTTACCTTTATCACTACACTTACTAAACTCAATGGGAGAAATATAATTGATATAGATGATGTGTTTTATTAAATATTTCACCTGGTACGATAGCCTCTGTTCTGCTTCCCATTGCTGTTCTAAATGATACATTACTCTGTAAAACCCTCTTGTTGGTCCACTGAACATTTTGTAAAACAAAATAGCAGAAGTTAGATCCAAAGTTATTTGACCAAATAATTTGTTTTACAGCTCCACTGAAATTGATAACCTGAGGCATGAACTTGGCCAGCTGGTTCAATCTTTGCAGTCACTTGCTATATAGTGGCCCAAATTTCCTTTGATAAATCATGGAATCATAGAACAGCCCAGGTTGGAAGGGACCTCAAAAGTTCACCTGATCCAACATTTTGTGGTTCCAGATATTGGAGCAGTCTTGCAAGGATCCATAAATTGACATAAGGTTAAATTTGGGTGGTATAACACAGGTCATCTGCAAAGCATCCAGGGAAGTGTTATGTTCAGTTCTTGAAAATGTACTTGCATTTATGAAAATGATATGATGGGTTTATTTGTTATTGTTATTACATCAAAGCCTATTACATCAAAGCCAAGAGATTTCAACAAATTTGGGATCCCACAGCGTAAAGCATTCTGCAGATACACAGCAAGCTCTGTCAAGAGCTTAGGATTTACATTATATTCTAAATAGAAAAACAAGGGTAAAAGGAAAACACAATGACTTTCAAAATTCCTTGTAGCAGGGCCAGGAATGAGAAGCCAGTTCTTTCAAATTCTTTTCTATGAGCCTGTCTACCATACCACATTATCTCATCAAGATAAGCAGATTAAGTTAATACCTTGTCACATGAAACAGCTTCTACATGTAAATTATATGCATGTGTATCTGTGTATGTATCTATGTGTAAGTATGCAGATGAATACCTACATATTTCCATACAAACTTTTTAAAGTTTTCTTGGGTACATGAGATTCTTTGCCCATGAGCTTTGACTTTCACATGAAACAGAAATATATTGACTATCTCCTTTCAGGATAAATTGTGGTACCTTTTTATCCTTTCTGTTTCTTGTTTATTTTTGCTCCATTAACTTCACTTGTCTTTCTGTTGTCTGAAAAATAGTAAAGAAAAAAACACACAAAACAGTAATTTTTCAAGAGCAAGCTTGGTGCCATCCCATAGCCGCACTGACCTTTGTCATCTCTATGTTTGTTTCAACAATGTTACACAGAATCAAACCACTATATTGCAATTACTTACACACATAGAGGTTGTATTGCTGCCCTTGCAAGGTATATAGGCATGTGAATACATAAACTACTGTCTTAGTACTTTTGAAAATGGTAAAGAAATTAGGTATCTATTTGCAAGTTTGGACAATACATACCCATATTGAGATATCAATACATAATTTCTGTAATACATAAAATGCAATACATAATTGGTGTAATTATAAAAAATATTGACAATTTATAGGGAAAAATGCCTAGTGTTTTAAAAATATAATGGGGACAATCAGGATAGAAACTTTTCCCTTCATGTCTGTCCTGATGCAAGAACTTATGAAATCCTCAATTCTGGCTGTTCAAGCAGTCACTGGAGATCTGTTCGGTGTGTGATGACAGGGAAACTATTTTCAACCTTTTGTTAATGCAGGCGAATTTGTAGTGTTGGAGCCAAATTAATCAATGTTCATTGATATACTGAAAGCACCTAAAATGTGCCTATAAAAGGGTAACAACATTCTTGATCCCCTCCCAGCTTTTCTCTCTCATCTCAGCTTCTCTCCCTGCCCCTCACCCTTCCCTTGTGCTTGAGCAAAGGTGAATTTGTATGTACCAATTTTGAAGGGCCCACAGAGATACTAATGAGCTGAAGGTGCACAGACTCTTAGCTATGGAGGATGTGTATTTTACCATTCAATATCATGTTGTCTTAAGTATTTACTTAACTTCCAGTGACTAGTTTGACCCCTGTATCACCAAGAAATATCTTTAACTGTATTTTTCCTAGTAGCACATCCCTGCAGTAGGACTAAGGGCCTACATTTTAGAGGTGTTACTCTGCTCTATAAAATGTTGACAACTTTTTCCTTTTCCAAAGGGATATTTGCAAGCAGGATTCTGGCAGATGTGGTCCATTGCAGTGAACTCCAGAAAAATATCAGGTGTTTCTGCCCTCAGCTGTCTAACCCTGTCCCTGTGCCGGAGGCTTGCCATCCACTGTGCTGGCAGAGGGGATGGAGGTTTGTGCAGTTCATGACCAGGTGTGCCAGCTGTAGCTGCCATCGATGGCCACATTTACCAGGCTGTGGCAGAGCTGGCCTAGGTCTCTGCCAAAACCTGTGGGAGCAGGCACCAAACCACCTCTCAGCAAATGTATGCTATAGGGAGCTCTGATTGTTTGCGCACGCACATGCATACTCACATGTGCACACACTCACACACACAGAGCACTTTTTTAATGAATTTTTACTGTTGTTGTGGATCTCCACCAACTGCAGCTTTGAAGTACCAGTGTTCGAATGAAAGCACTAACAATAAAGCAGCCAACACCTGCCAAATTTGTTTACACGAGTTTACATGTAATTGGCAACTTGAGGTCATGTGCAAATCAAGCTCCTGTTTTGTTCCAATAGGACTTTAACTTGTGATAAATTTTGTAAGCTATTACCATAAAGTACAACTGCCAGCACAAAGCATAGCAATGACCATGACACTCTGTAATACCCTGTGCTGCTGAACAACTCTGTTTCGCATTTCTCAGAAACATTTGCCATCTGTCTGAAGAAGAGGATCCCCTACAGCATTTTTTTTTTCATTTTGATGATGGAAATAGCATAATGATTCAGTCCACTAGCTCTTCTAATGGCAAACTACTGGCATGCAGGAGCTGTGAGAAAAATTAGGTTTAAAACCTCACTGTATTCTGAAGCTGA
The DNA here is from genome assembly GCA_013400875.1 of Anhinga rufa. Classification (NCBI taxonomy): domain Eukaryota; kingdom Metazoa; phylum Chordata; class Aves; order Suliformes; family Anhingidae; genus Anhinga; species Anhinga rufa. Next base: position 21,450 of record VZTV01121182.1, read on the forward strand.
CAAAAAAAAAAAAAAAAAAAGACCTGCAAGGCTTTGTGAAGAAATAGCAAATGGCCATACATTTTTACACTGGACATGAACACTGAAACTTCAGGTGCAAAAGCTGAGTTTGAAGATCATGCTCATGTAAACACATGCTCCAAAACTTTAGATTTCCCTCTTGAGGGCTGGAAATTTGGACTGAAATAAAATTGTACCAAAACTCCTGCTATTTGGATTTAGTGAGTGTGATTTATGCCACTTTGATTGCTTCTTCTCTTGGTACGCCGCTTTCTGTTTCCGAGAGCTCTGCTCTGCAGAGATCAGCAGCCATTTTATAGGGGGCTATTATAGTCTGCAGCAGGAGACAGACATAGTGTTGATCCTATTTTTAATACAATTGAAAATGTTTCATGTAGAAGTTGTTTGCTTACTGTAGAGAGATGTTTGTACTGTGAGCAGCGATCCAGATACAGGTATATATATTCAGGTGTATCTCCAGCTGAAATGGATTTAGAAACCATTGTTACATCTTGTGATTAAAAAGGAAAGTTGCTGTCTCTTAAGCTGTCATTCTCTTTTCATATTTAGAAAACATTAGCAGGAAATTTTAACCAGCTTAGCCATCTGAGAATTTTACATCAAATTTTTTTTCGTCAGAAAATGTCAGCAATCTTTCACATATAATTTTTCATTACACACACCCCTCTCCCCCCCTTTTTTCTCATTCACAAGAAAAAAAATCCATTTTATTGCAAAGGGATTCCTCTCTGGTCATCCATAGTGCATAATGTTTTATTTTGTTTAATTTCATTTTAAAATAGCTTTATGAAAAGTATTTTTTTTTCTGGAACTGGCTATAACTAGTAATGACATAAGAAATGCACATTAAAAGCTCAAACGAAAACCAGAATGTTAATCTTAATGACACTTAAAAATCACTAGCTTTTAAATGACACATATATAGAGTGAAAGCTGGTATTTTCTACTAAGCTGTTGTTATCAGCAACTATAGTGATGGGCTACAAAGCTTTCCTTCTTAGAGCTGAGAAGTAAGAATTGAGTTTTGTTACTATTGTTCCAAAGCACTGTCAAATTCCAGGATGATGATAATAGAGAAAATTAGTTTTGTAAAGCTTTTAAGGAGAGTGTTTAACAACACCCCCACTTGTACTGTCCAGCAGTTTGCTCTGATAACTGTAAAAGCTGAAGCAGCTAAAGATTTAGAAACAGGCCGAGTGTTTAGACATCATATTGCATACTTCTTAGTAGAAAACAGTTCACAGTTTTGCCTTGTAAATCTCTAATCAAGAACCAGCTGGACTGGGGATGAAACAGCTCTGAAAAAGTACAGAACACCAGAAATTAAAGGGTTAAAGATGGTGCTATATCTCAACTGTAATGCAACTGTCAGCAAAATGAGGTGACAGTAATAATATACTTTGCATTTATATATGATAGCTCTTTCCCACCCAGCCTCTTAAAAAACCTTTCTAATATTAAGCACTTAAAATTGCCAATTGATTCCTGTGTTTTTTAGTAACATATATGCCTGGGGACTATGCCATTTTTCTAGCTGGCTGTTCGCTATCTCAGATGAGCTGCTGTCAGCACATTTTCCGATTCTAGGTTGGTGGGGACTAGAAGTAGATATACTAGTGACTTCAGTGAAGCCTCTACTCTGAATAAAGTCTATAGGGGATACACAGGTGAGTGAACAGGTTGCCCAAGAAGACTGTGGGGTCTCCATCTTTGAAGAGACTCAAAACCCAACTGGCCCCCAGCAGCCTGCTCTCGATCACCCTGTTTTGAGCAGGAGGCCCCTTCCAACCTCAACCATTTTGTGGCTCAGCAGAGGTGTGTTGGCTTTCACAGCTCCGAAGGGTATCACATGACTTGGGAAATAAATGTCAGCATCTTGGTTGTTGCTCACTGTGCTAACTAAACCTGCAAAGGCTCCTACAGCCTACAAACGTAGATCTTATGTAATGGGTCCCAATTTTCAAAATAGCTCAAAGTACAATTGTTGCCATTTAGGAAACCAGATCAGGAAGCTGTTTGATATTTTGGCAAATCTCTTCCATGTCAATGGCTTGTATTAACTTTAATGGCCCTATGTTTCTTATCAAGAACTTAACAAAATGGCATTTTTCTTTGCACCTATGATGTCCTGGTTTCAGCTGGGATAGAGTTAATTTTCTTCATAGTAGCTAGTGTGGGGCTGTGTGTTGGATTTGTCCTGGAAACAGTGGTGATAATGCAGAGATGTTTTAGCTGTTGCTAAGTAGTGCTTACACTAGTCAAGGACTTTTTTAGCTTCCTGTGCTCTGCTGGGTGCATGGGAAGCTGGGAGGGGACACAGCCGACCAAAGGGATATCCCATACCATATGATGTCATGCTTAGTATATAAAGCTGGAGAAGAAGAAGGAGGGGGGGATGTTGGGAGTTATGGCTTCCCAAGTAACCGTTATGTGCGATGGAGCCCTGCTTTCCTGGACAAGGCTGCACACCTGCCTGCTGATAGCAGGTGAATTANCAGGTGAATTAATTCCTTGTTTTGC